>JAXQQM020077683.1:0-15120 GCA_034641835.2 Pinus albicaulis
CCGTTAGCCACCTATAATATTTTGTTATACCAAAAGGTGGCTAAATATTTTTGGAGCCTCCAAGGAACAATTTTATCACTAAAAATTGTTGGCTCTTGAAGTCTCTCTAAGGCCTCATGCCTCTGTCCAGATCCCTTATTGATGTTTACATCCTAAAAGCCTCTGAAATCCTTCAAAAATCCCAAGTTAAATACTGCTGCAGAACCCCTTGGTCCCCTTCCTTTTCTTCCTCACTAACCTCATTTTCTATTCTCCATTTCCAATGAAAAACCCACAATTTCATGTTTCTCCCTTTCCATTTCATTAAAATCCCTTTTATAAGGTTAAAAACCCACTTTTTAACCTTACCGAAACCTTCATTTCCTTCAAGAAACCCTTCAAAAACCATGAAAATACATGTTTTTAGGTATAGAACTTAAGCCCCTCGAGCTTAAGCCCTTAGCCCCTTTTCTTCCATACGCCCGCACCCTGGAACCAAGTTTTAACCCTTTGGCGCTTATCACAAAGCGCAGATCGCAGAATTTCCAAATTGTTATTTTTTAAACTGATGCATCGCAAATATTTGCGCTGCGATCCATCGTAGATCACAGATCGCAATTTTCAGTTTTCCTCCAAAGAGCCATCGCAAATATTTGCGATGCGATCCATCGTAGTTTCCGCCCATCGCATAATTGCAATATCGCATTTTCTCTCTGTCGCATAATCTGCCATTGCGTTTTCCACTTTTGCGATTTGCGATCAGTCCCGCCGGGCCCACCGTACGATCCCCTCGCCGCTCATATAAAATGCGCCTTTTTCCTTTGTAAAATTAAAAAAATTCATATTGTATTGTTTACAAAGGTTTTTCCGCTGCCTTCTCCCAACCGTCGATTTTGCGCGATCGATGGCTTAGATTTTATCTTTTTTCACCATTCTATGATTTCTCCAATTAATCCCGACCGTTGGATGATGCCATCCAACGGCCCTGCTTCCTCCGCACATCCTCCAATGCAGTTTAACCTATAAACGCAGGATTTCATAACTTTTGTTTGTATTTCGCAGGGTTTAACGTTTTTCGCTATATTCAGATGAAATTCGAAAGATGAGGGTGACGACCCTCCCTCCTTCGATTTATCAAAGGAAATCATTCGCAGGTGTCAAATTCGCGTTTTCATCAGTGTTTCATGAGGCATTGATGCCGTATAACCCTGCGTAGCCCTGTGTAATAGCGAAGCACCAAGAATCCGACACAGTCAAAGAGTATCAGCTGTAGAAGATCAGAAATGTGCCAGCACAGAGAATTGAAGACAGTTTTATGGGGATTACGGCTAAGACTGTTATCAAAAGCCTAATCCCCCAATCTAAAACACAGTCTGCAGAATACCTAAAGTGTTTTAGTGACAACAAACCCTCCACCGCCACAAAAAGGAGGTGAATTGATTCCTCCCAGTGACTAAACGCCACCTGTTGCCTCAAACCTTTCAAACCAGGGCCGAAGTTATTGCAAAGGAAGATGTTTTGCCTCAACGCAGCCGAGAAGTTACTTCTGCAAGGAACTTAATGCGAGAAATATCTGCAGAGTTATTTCAACCTCATGCCAAACCTCAAAGGTCAACAAATTCTTTCCAGCAGACCTGATAGTTAATGTAAAATAGTTAATACAGAGAACCACCTGTAAACTTCTTCATCGAGCCCCTCAAAGGGCCAAGAAGTCTTGAATCTGTATTAATTACTTTAGCAGATCTTTTATCAGATCTCACCTCCTCATTCTTCCATAAATACTTCTGTAGAAGATGAGAAATTGTTGGTTGAGTTGCTTACAGAGGTTTGAAATACATTTGAGCCTAAACTCCTGATTGTAAATAGTGTTCACGGGCCCTTGGAGCTCTTCTTGTGATAGATTAGTTAGGCTGAATAGTGAAGATGATTGCTGAACTGAAACATTGGACTTGAAGACTATAACCGGTTTGACATCAATATAAAAGTTGTTTCTTGGGATCCTGGTCTATGTCATTGGTGAAGTACATCTCTCTTTGTTATTGTTTTCCTTCTATGTATGCCATATTGTTCATATTCCTCTGTAAAGAACAATTTAAACAGGGTTAGGATCTACTGTATATCAGTAACCTTCTCTGGCTGAGAAATCTTTATCTTAATGTTTTCCTCAAGTTTGTTTATTTAAGAATGATTCAATATTGTTTAAACAGTTAGGAATGTTGGCGTTCCCTCGTCCTTCTGTTTACATAAACATTGTTCTTGAATGTGATTTCCATTATTTGCTATTAAAGTTAGACTAGAGAAGATATGGTTTGCCCTGATTCCTAGATTCTTTTCTCCAAAGGCAGATTTTGAAAGTTTCCCTTGGTGTTGACTGAAAGCAGACTAGGTTTAAAAGTACTTTATCTGATCTTAAGTCACACTTTGTTTCTCTTATGTGTTTTCATACTTTCTAAAGGTAATTATGTGGATTACTGGATTGTTTTTCAATTAAGCTGCTTTAATAGAACTTGCCCAAGAATTTTATGGTTAGCCCTGTCCTTGGTTGGTTTTAAACAATTACTTAAGAGGCTTTTCTTGTTTGGACTGACTATAAATCCTCTGAGAAATTATTATCAGTTTCCACCCTCCAACACTTTATTGTTTCCATCCCATCACTCTAATCTCAATAATCTTGTGGTATAGATGACTTGCCCCTTGGATCACTCTTGATGTTGTTGTTCAATTAAAGCCCTGTTATGACTCCATAGCCCAATGGATTAAAAACCAACGTTATATCTATCTCTTAGCCATAGCTGTTCTTTCCTCTTGCAACTTCTCACCTTTGAAACCCTTTGCATTCAAGACTTTTCACCTCGAACAGTAATCATGCTCAACCATCCAAAACAAAACAAAACCCTTGGACTTTATAACTAGCCTAATATCATTACCTCAAACTTCAAAGACAATATCCATCTTTGTACATATTGGAGAGATCCCTCTCCGGATTCAGGAGGGCTAGATCCTAGGATCCCAAAGTTGGTTGAAACGATGTTAACTCTGTGATCGGACTTTTTGCCAATCTTGCTTATTACAGAGACCTAACATTTCTGGCGACTCTGCTGGGGAAGAACCCCGAATCATTTTCATTTAAAGATAATCATACGACATCAGAGATTTGGTTCATAGAGCATTTGCTTTATTAACCAGCTGGAGTCACCTAACATTTCTGGCGACTCCGCTGGGGACTGAGTTCATTTTTCACCTTATTTCCCTTTATTTTTACACAAATTTTGAGAGTAAAAATCAGCCTTTTCAAGCACTACCAAGAAATGGTAATCATTATGAAACTTGTTTGAATCAGTGACAATCTAGGTTAACCCTAGGATTCTCATAAGACTTTATCTAACCTTGAAAAATCAGCTAGCTTAGCCATAAGAGTAGACTGCCTTTGTCTCATAACCGTAGCTAAGTTTTGAAACAGAGTTAGGGTATTCTTAAAAACCACACTACTAAAAACAACTCAGAAAAACCTAAAAAATTCTCAGATTGGTATTCAATAAACATGGTGGTGGACCATAAAACCTTTACCTCCAAAGGAGCTAGAAACTTTCCACCTGGCGACTCCACAATCCTTAACAGACCTTAAGACTCCACTGGGAAGAACCCTTATCATCACAACATCATTTAAAACTCAGTTAGAGGACTTTTAAATTGGCGTAAAGAGATTAGTTAACCTCTTAAAGATTGTCATATATGGTTTAAATTTTCTTGTTTATTCGGGTCTAAAAACACAGCACAGTGGCTTCTAGAAAGATTCACACTAGAGCCCATCCTGACCCTAATCCACCTGAGATAGTTGATGACCCAGAAAGTATCCTTTGGAAGTCTCCTAAGGTTAAATTATCAACTGTTTTCAGATCACCCTTGAGAGCTAATTCAGTCCCTGAAAATCTTTCGGCTCTACAACAATCACAAGTTGACTTAGTAAATCCATTCAGAACTAGGTCATTTGATGATATAATATAGCTAGACTCTGAGTCTTCACTTTCATCCCCGGAGACAAGTAAACATCCTGGTAGTAGAGAAACAACACCTCCTGATTTACATCTCCTTCACAACCTAGGCGTCTCTCATCCAAGATCAGCTCAGCAGTCTACTCCTGATCCATCCACTTCTACTCATCCTACATCCACTGTTCAAACCACCACACCTCAGCCCACTTTCCCTTTTGTTAATCCACCTCTTGTGAATCCACCTCCACCTCCTACCATGGCTGCATGGTATGCTCCCTTAGTCCTTCCTGTACCATTAGTCAACTTCCACAGGACTATTAGTCCAAAATCCCATTGTATGATGCTAGCAATGCTACAACCGCATCACAACATGTGGATAAGATGAATGACTAATTTGACAGAAACGAAATTGATGATGATTCTGTCAAGCTCAGATTATTTGCTCAAAGCTTAGGGGGAGAGGTAAGAAAATGGTTTAAAGGCTTAGCCCCCCATAGTATAAATGATCTCCAAGGCTTCCATCAAACATTCTTAAACAAATGGGAAGTGAGGAAGAATCCTCTCCAAGTCCTTGCTGACTATAACACTCTCCACAAGAATCCAGGGGAAAGTGTACAAGCTTATTGCACTAGATTTAACAGTGTGTACTATGCACTCTCCCCTGAATTAAAACCTCCACAAGGTTCAGATTTAAACAAGTTTCCTGAAGGCTTTGACGCTGATATGACCTATTCACTAAGAGAAAGAGATTTTGCAACCCTTGAAGACATGCAAAGGGGTGCTCTTTCTGTGGAAGTAAACTTGATGGAGAAGAGAGCAAGGATGAAAGCTGAAAAGAGGGTATCTTTTAGAGAGGAGTCCACACCTTCTACTTTCAACTCAAAGATGGAAAGGATGATGGAAGAGATGATGAAAGAGATGAGAATAATTAAAAGAGCACAAGCAAGTCAAAATCAAACTGCTCCTCAAAACAGAAACCAAAACCAGAATCAGAATGTTAGAAGGAACCAGCCTCCAAACAGACCTAGGGAAGATGATCAATAGATCACTCCTCCCTTTCATCAAAACTATATAAGTGAGGTTGAGGAAATAGACGAAATAACAGAGGAAGGTGCTATCAACATGCTGGAGGTCGATGATGATGATTTTGAGATTCATTATGATGAAAAACAAGGTCTATATACACCGTATGATGACAAAAGAGATGATGATGAAAATCATTATCAAGACATGGAAAATGTCATCATAGAAACTCAAAGGGAATATGACCTTAGAAGCAAGACTAATCAACAAGCCCCCAACACCAAAACCTCTGACAAATCTTCACAAAACAACACGTCAACCAAGCCTAAAACGGTCAAACACAAGGAAAAAACGGTGGTTGTAAATTCTGATAAAGGTAAAGAGAAAGGCACTCAAAACACTGAAAAACAGAGTGCAGACTCTAGCAGTACTAACACTTCAGCTAGTACTCCTATTACAACCGTTATGTCAAGTGTAAATAAAACAAATCAGCAAGTTGTTGTTGCTGATAAAGTGACAGCTAACAAGGCTGAAACCAGCACTTCAAAGAATCAAATTCCTTTCAGCCTGGAACAGGAAATTTCCAAGATTAAAATCTCTGTTCCCTTAACCGAGTTAGCTGCCCAACACGTATATAGAACTCAAATTTTGAAGGCTTTAAATATGGAGGAAAATGGAGATATAATCAATCTTAGTGATGACCAACCCGAGCTTATTTTTGGTCCAAATATTGAAGGTAGATACCAAGAGGGACCTGTTCCCCCTTTCTACGTGAGTTTAAACGTTCATGACAAAATTTTGCACAACGCTATGCATGATTCCGGGGCTTCTCATAATTTAATGCCTAAAGCTGTGATGGAGAGCCTCGGGCTAGAAATCACCAGACCTTACAAAGACCTTTACTCCTTTGACTCAAGTAGAGTAAAATGTCTAGGATTGATCAAAGACCTCTGTGTTAACTTAGCCCAGATCCCAGCCAAATGCTTACTCATGGAAATTGTTGTGGCTGATGTGCCCCCAAAGTATGGAATGTTATTATCAAGATCTTGGGGAGCTAAGTTACAGGGGACTATGCAGATGGACATGACGTATGCGACTATCCATGTTTTCAATTAGACTAGAAGACTTTACAGAGAGTCTCATATGCAGTACACGGTCACAAGTCAAGATAGACCTCAAAACTCTCCTCTCTATTCCGTAAGTACAAGCCTTGATTCTTTTATCATGTTTAACTATGAAGCACTTAGTGAAAAAATCACGTTATCAGGATTAATGGCCGATAGAGAGGAGGAGGTAAATACCATGGAACTGTCGAAACAATTTGCTGAACCTGTACAATCTAGTGAAAAAAACACAGGTCTCAAGCTTCTAACTATGCGTCCTTTACCTTTGAACATTGAGAGTCAGGAAAGCGCATATCCATTCACTAAAAAATCTGAAGGGATAAAACAAATTAAATTGGGGGTTGCTAATCATGAACAATCATAAGGCACCGTAGTTGTAGAGGACATTCGCTAAACAGACGAAGCTGAAAACAGTCCTCTATGGAGTATGCATTTTGACGGGTCATGCACTAGAAATAACGCTGGTGTAGGTGTCTGGATTTGCAACACTGTAAGCAACCACACCGAATGCATTTCATGCAAATTAAACTTTCAATGTTCAAATAACATAGCAGAATATGAATCCCTTCTCTTAGGCTTGCATCTCTTGAAGAAGTTAGGAGCCAGAAGAATTAACGTGTATGGGGATTCTAAGTTAATCATTAGGCAAGTCAATGGGGAGTATAATGCAAATCATCCCAGACTTAGAGCCTATCGGAACGATGTCATGGACCTTTTACAAACATTCGATGAGTCCAAACTATATTTTGTCCCAAGAAAAAGAAACATTGCAGCTCACAATTTAGCTTTTGCGGCCAGGACATGTCTAACGCCATATGAAACCGGAGACAACACGACTTCGATGAGATTTAGACCAGCAGTGCCTGATAACAAAAAATATTGGCAAGTGTTTGACAATGACAAACAAATAGAAGACTTCATGCAATTCAGAAATGAATTCGAACTCCATAGTTCGGACTTAGATTATGATACAGACTGCAGCGAAGAAAAATTTCTTGGTAAAGAAGAATCGTCTCCTGAACCTGTCAATATTAACCTATTGTCTAGCAAACTTAGTAACAAAACAGAATTGAGTGCAGAATCAGAAACAGAAGAATTGGAAACTCTGCACTCTAAAGACGAAAGTTTGCCTAGAGGTCTAGCACCTTTGGAAGAGTTGTTTGATTTTGACGACGTGGCTAAGAAACCAAAACTGGAACCTGTAGATACTGAAGTGGAGGAATGCAATATAGGCAGTAAAGAGAAACCGAAAATGATCAAACTGTGCAAAACTTTGCCAGCTCACATTAAACTCAAATACATAGAGTTGTTCAAAGAATTTTCTGATGTTTTTGCATGGAGTTACAAAGATCTTAAATCCTATGACACTAAAATAATACAGCACAAAATCCCTCTCAAAGAGAACCAAAAACCATTCAAACAGAAACTGCGCAGAATAAACCCAGTACAGCTGCCTTTGGTTAAGAAGGAGATCACGAAAATGTATGATGCTGGTATTATTGTCCCTATTAGATATTCTAAGTGGGTATCTAATCTGGTGTCTGTTAGAAAGAAGACTGGAGAAATCAGGCTTTGTATAGATTTTAGAGATTTAAACAAAGCTTCATTAAAAGACAACTACCCTTTACCAAAAATGGATCATATTTTACAAAGGGTGGTAGGGTCTAGAAGAATTTCTTTGCTGGATGGCTATTCGGTGTACAATCAGATCTTGGTTTACCCTGCTGATCAATTAAAGACAGCCTTTACTACACCCTGGGGCACCTTCATGTATGTGAAAATGCCCTTTGGTCTAATGAATGCTGGAGCAACCTTTCAAAGAGCCATGGACATAGCATTCTCGGAAGAATTGGGCTTCTTCATCATTATCTATCTTGATGATGTCACTGTGTTTTCAAAAACAGATGAAGAACACTTAGAACATTTGAGGAAAGTTTTCGAGAAGTGCAGAAAGTTTGGGATATCTTTGAACCCCAAGAAAACATTATTTGGTCTCCAAGAAGGTAAGCTTCTTGGGCATATCATTTCAGAGCAGGGCATAAAGATAGATCCCATGAGGATTGAGGCCATATTGCAAATCTCCCATCCTCGAAATATCAAAGAGTTGCAGTATTTCATTGGAAAGATAAACTTTTTGAGAAGGTTCATCCCCAACCTAGCCGAGCTCCTTAGGAATATCACAAACATGTTAAAAAAGGAGCAAGGGGTAAAATGGACCTCAGAAGAAAAGACATCCTTTGAGCTGGTGAAACAAGCGTTAACCAAAACACCGGTTCTCATAAGTCCTGATTTTTCAAAAGATTTTTATATCTTCTCATTTGCATCAGAACATACCATTGCAGCTGTCCTTTTACAGAAAAATCCACAAGGACAAGAGCAACCTATTGCATTCTTTAGTAAGGCATTGAGGGATGCCCCTTTGAAGTATAACATTATGGAAAAACAAGCTTTTGCTTTGGTCAAAGCATTGAAAGACTTCAGAGTATACATCCTTCACTCACACATTATTGCCTTTGTCCCAAACTCAGTTGTTAAAGACATTCTAACACAGGACCCAGATGGTAAGAGAGGTAAGTGGATTGCTGTTATTCTTGAATATGATTTAGAGATAAAACCCACTAAGCTCATCAAAGGCCAAGGTCTAGCTAGATTAATGGCTGAATCAAATTGTGAAGTTCTCGATATTAACATGATTAATGCTTTGGATAACCAAGAAGAATTCTCAACTCCCATTGTTGAAAACCATTTTATGAATTCTCCTTGGTATGCTGATATTATTTATGTTTTGCTTAATCTGAATACCCCTCCTGGTTTGACAAAAACAAAGGCAAGGTTCCTAAAATTGAAGCTGTAAATTATTGCATTATTGATAAATGTCTTTATCGGAAAAATGCAAGTGGTATATTGCTTAAATGTTTGCCTGAGTTTGATGCAGAAAGGGTTAAGCAGGATTTCCATGAAGGAGAGTGTGGAGGTCATTTATACTGGAAGTCAACAGCCAACAAAATCCTGAGGGCTGGTTTCTATTGGCCTACTCTTTTTCCTGATGTACACAAGATGACCACTACTTGCCATAAATGCCAATTGTTCGAAGGCAAGAGAAAAGTATTACCCCTTCCTCTACATCCAATCACTGTTGAAGCTCCTTTTCAATAGTGGGGACTTGACTTCATAGGAGAAATCCATCCACCATCTTCTGCCCAGCATAGGTGGATTCTCACAGCCACAGACTATTTCACTAAGTGGATAGAAGCCATCCCTTGTAGGCAGGCCAATGATTCAGTTATCATAAAATTCATGGAGACTAACATTCTCTCCAGATTTGGCTGTCCTACCAAGATCATCACAGATAATGCAACAACATTTGGATCAAAGAAAATGGTTGACTTCTGTCATAGATATCAGATAACATTGGGACATTCCACAGCCTATTACCATTAGGGTAATGGACTTGCTGAATCTTCAAACAAGAGCCTAGTGAACATAATCAAGAAATTGTTGGAGGACAATAAGAAGTCTTGGCACACAAAGCTGGTCCATGCACTTTGGGCTGACAGATTGACTTTGAAAAAATCTATTGGTATGTCACCGTTTCAGCTGGTGTATGGTACAGATGCAATTTTTCCCAATAGTCTTGGTGTACTAGTTATGAAGTTAATTCAAGAGTTGCAGACTGAAGAAAATGACATGACCAGAAGAATAAATCAGACCATTCATCTTCAGCAGACCAGGGAGGAAGTGTATAACAAGGCATTGCACAAACAAGACAACATTAAAAAAAATTTTGACAGAAGAACAAAGGCTAGCAATTTCAAGATTGGGGACAAAGTTTTAAAGTGGGACTCAAGAAGGGAAGAAAGGGGCAAGCATGGAAAATTTGACAACCTATGGCTTGGCCCTTACTCTATTCATTCAATTGCTGGTAATAACGCATTTTTCTTACAGCAGTTGGATGGATCAGAATTGTTTGGGGGTCCCGTCAATGGCAGGATGCTCAAGCATTACTTCTCTTGATTCATGATATGTTTTAAAGCCTTCCTTTTTCTTTTTCCATTATAAATATTTCATCCACCATTGCATTCAAGTTGTAAAAAATCAAAAAATACAAAAACAAAGAAAATGAAAAGAGGGCAGAAGGAAAACAAGAAAGGCACAGCCCCATGCCAAAAAGATAAATAAATCTGAAAGTGTGCAAGCTCAAATGCCACTCCTCAAAAACACACTTCTAGTTAGTCAAACTGTTTAATCTTGACTAATTAGCTTTAAATTTTTCTGCTGATAGGGTAGTGAATTCGATTTGCCAAACTGTTCAATCTTGGCTTATCAGTAGATAGATTAGGATAGAAATGAAGGTTCAAACAAACTCAAAATCTGAACCAAAGTTTCCAAAGAGAGATGACTCAAAACTGCTTTATTTTCTGAGTCATAAAAGAGAAGAACTGGTTCTAATTTATCCAAAATCTGAATCAGATATCAAGGAAGAGGCAGCTCAAACAAAAGCAAAAACAGAGCTGTGAAGAAAAGAGAAGGCCATGATGAGAAACTTTCAGATCTTGAGCCTTCCATTTTGATTTTTAATTTTCTGCAAATAATAATCTATGTGCAGCTTGTTTTTATGCCATAGATCACAGCAAGTTAAACAGCTTAATCTTAACTTGACTGTTTTTAAATTTCTGTCTTAGAATTTAGAGAATGAAAGTCTGTTGGACAGTTTAATCCCAACAGACAGTAGATTAGGTAGAGAAGAATCTGAGCTCAACTGATTAATCTAAGTTCAGGGAGAAATAAGGAGTAGAATTAGATTAGTTTTTATGCTTTCAAAAGAATAAAATGTTGTAAAAAGAGTTTTCCAATCCAAGTGCACTCTGATGAAGAAAAAATGTTAGATCAGTAGGATTGGGTAGGTAGAAAGTTGTATTGATGAAGTCCATTTATCTTTCATGACTGATGTTATTTTTCAGAAGCAGAGCAAGAGCAATCTAATGGATGAGGCACCTGGTCAGCATCCCAGAGAGAACAATGGATGAGGCAACTGATCAGCCTCCCAGAAATCAAGTCTGAATTCTTGATGCCTTCAAGAAGGCACCATCCCCAAGTGGAGCCACTGTTAGCCACCTATAATATTTTGTTATACCAAAAGGTGGCTAAATCTTTTTGGAGCCTCCAAGGAACAATTTTATCACTAAAATTTTTTGGCTCTTGAAGTCTCTCTAAGGCCTCATGCCTCTATCCAGATCCCTTATTGTTGTTTACATCCTAAAAGCCTCTGAAATCCTTCAAAAATCCCAAGTTAAATACTGTTGCAGAACCCCTTGGTCCCCTTCCTTTTCTTCCTCACTAACCTCATTTTCTATTCTCCATTTCCCATGAAAAACCCACAATTTCATTTTTCTCCCTTTCCATTTCATTAAAATCCCTTTTATAAGGTTAAAAACCCACTTTTTAACCATACCGAAACCTTCATTTCCTTCAAGAAACCCTTCAAAAACCATGAAAATACATGTTTTTATGTATAGGACTTAAGCCCTCGAGCTTAAGCCCTTAGCCCCTTTCTTCCATACGCCCGCACCCTGGAACCAAGTTTTAACCCTTTGGCGCTTATCGCAAAGCGCAGATCGCAGAATTTCCAAATTGTTATTTTTTAAACTGATACATCGCAAATATTTGCGCTGCGATCCATCGCAGATCGCAGATCGCAATTTTCAGTTTTCCTCCAAAGAGCCATCGCAAATATTTGCGATGCGATCCATCGCAGTTTCCGCCCATCGCATAATCGCAATATCGCATTTTCTCTCCGTCGCATAATCCGCCATCGCGTTTTTCACTTTTGCGATTTGCGATCAGTCCCGCCGGGCCCACCGTACGATCCCCTCGCCGCTCATATAAAATGCGCCTTTTTCCTTTGTAAAACTAAAAAACGTCATATTGTATTGTTTACAAAGGTTTTTCCGCTGCCTTCTCCCAACCGTCGATCTTGCGCGATCGACGGCTTAGATTTTATCTTTTTCCACCATTCTATGATTTCTCCAAATATCCCGACCGTTGGATGATGCCATCCAACGGCCCCGCTTCCTCCGCACATCCTCCAATGCAGTTTAACCTATGAACGCAGGATTTCATAACTTTTGTTTGTATTTCGCAGGGTTTAACGTTTTTCGCTATATTCAGATGAAATTCGAAAGATGAGGGTGACGACCCTCCCTCCTTCGATTTATCAAAGGAAATCGTTTCACAGGTATCAAATTCACGTTTTCGTCAGTGTTTCATGAGGCACGATGCGCCATTACTTAAGAGCTGTACTCGTGTAACTATGAAAGCCACCAAGAATCCCAAGATAGTCAAAGAGTATTAGTCAGAGAAGACCCAAAAAATGTGCCAAAGACAGAGAATCTTGAGTTTTATGGGACACGCCAAGACAGTTATCAAAAGCCTAATCCCCAATCTAAAACACAGTCTGTAGAATACCTAAAGTGTTTTAATGACAGCAAACCCTCCACCGCCACAAAAATGAGGCAAATTGATTCCTCAGCTACCACAGAGCCACCTGCTGCCTCAAACCTTTCAAAGCAGGGCCAAAGTTATTGCAAAGGAAGATGTTTTGCCTCAACGCAGCCGAGAAGTTACTTCTGCAAGGAACTTAATGCGAGAAATATCTGCAGAGTTATTTCAACCTCATGCCAAACCTCAAAGGTCAACAAATTCTTTCAAGTAGACCTGATAGTTAATGTAAAATAGTTAATACAGAGAACCACCTGTAAACTTCTTCATTGAGCCCCTCAAAGGGCCAAGAAGTCTTGAATCTGTATTAATTACTTTAGCAGATCTTTTATCAGATCTCACCTCCTCATTCTTCTATAAATACTTCTGTAGAAGATGAGAAATTGTTGGTTGAGTTGCTTACAGAGCTTTGAAATACATTTGAGCCTAAACTCCTGATTGTAAATAGTGTTCATTGGCCCTTGGAGCTCTGCTTGTGATAGATTAGTTAGGCTGAATAGTGAAGATGATTGCTGAACTGAAACATTGGACTTGAAGACTGTAACCGGTTTGACATCAATATAAAAGTTGTTTCTTGGGATCCTGGTCTATGTCATTGGTGAAGTGCATCTCTCTTTGTTATTTTTTTCCTTCTATGTATGCCATATTGTTCATATTCCTCTGTAAAGAACAGTTTAAATAGGGTTAGGATTTACTGTATATCAGTAACCTTCTCTGGCTGAGAAATTTTTATCTTAATGTTTTCCTCAAGTTTGTTTATTTAAGAATGATTCAATACTGTTTAAACAATTAGGAATGTTGGCGTTCCCTCATCCTTTTGTTTACATAAGCATTGTTCTTGAATGTGATTTCCATTATTTGCTATTAAAGTTAGACTAGAGAAGATATGGTTTGCCCTGATTCCTAGATTCTTTTCTCCAAAGGCAGATTCTGAAAGTTTCCCTTGGTGTTGACTGAAAGAAGACTAGGTTTAAAAGTACTTTATCTGATCTTAAGTCACACTTTGTTTCTCTTATGTGTTTTCATACTTTCTGAAGGTAATTATGTGGATTACTAGATTGTTTGTCAATTAAGCCGCTTTAATAGAACTTGCCCAAGAATTTTATGGTTAGCCCTGTCCTTGGTTGGTTTTAAACAGTTACTTAAGAGGCTTTTCTTGTTTGGACTGACTATAAATCCTCTGAGAAATTATTATCAGTTTCCACCCCTCCAACACTTTATTGTTTCCATCCCATCACTCTAATCTCAATAATCTTGTGGTATAGATGACTTTCCCCTTGGATCACTCTTGATGTTGTTGTTCAATTAAAGCCATGTTATGACTCCATAGCCCAATGGATTAAAAACTAGCGTTATATCTATCTCTTAGCCATAGCTGTCCTTCCCTCTTGCAACTTCTCACCTTTGAAACTCTTTGCATTTAGGACTTTTCACCTCAAACAGTAATCATGCTCAACCATCCGAAACAAAACAAAACCCTTGGACTTTATAACTAGCCTAATATCATTACCTCAAACTTCAAAGACAATATCCATATTTGTACATATCGGAGAGATCCCTCTCCGGATTTAGGAGGGCTAGATCCTAGAATCCCAAAGTTGGTTGAAACGATGTTAACTCTGTGATCGGACTTTTACCAATCTTGCTTACTATAGAGGCCTAACGTATCCATGATGGATTCTGAATTGGGTTCTTCAGGTTTGTTCTCATGGGCTATTCAGCATAAAGAATATGAACACTCATGTACCTCTCCTCCGCTATGGAATCCTGGATCAAGTTCTTATCCCATATGTAAATACACGGCATGTTCATATCCATACCCCATGTCAGCCAGGGCAGAGGAGATTGCCAAAGGCAGACAGGAGCTCATGAAAATGTTTGAAGGAATGCCTAAATCAACTTATGAATTGTCCCTGAGTGATCTGGTGGAGCAGAAGGCTGCCATGCAGAAGAGATCAAATGAGAAAGTGAAAATAGAAAAACATAAAGCAGAGGAGAGGATTTTAGGGAAGCAGGACAAGAGGAAGACAAGTGGAAGCTATATAAATGGGTCAAGTAAGAGTATGGGAGAAAATACTAAACCATTTCTTCTCAATATATTTATTCCCAGAAGCATGACACACCGATTTCATTCTACCTCTAGGTCAATACCCACAAGTTGTTCTCAGGTGAAGAGCCATGATTCAGAGAAAGGATCAGCGAATACATATCCTATTGCAAACCTGTATAAGATAAAGACGTCCTATTCTTTTACTGGTTCTTCAATTGGCTTCTCCAAGGTGTCTCCTAAACCATTTTCTGCCCAGGATGGTCAGTCTTATCAGGTTCTCGCAGCTTCTACCATACATACTGGTTATAATTTTTGCCTTTGGAAATTGAGCATGAGTCGATGCTCATTCTGTTGCGGGTACACTTTCTTCTCCAAGACTATTTTCCAAGTGCTTCTTCTGTGTTTCTCTTCACACAACTTCTGAATTTTCAATTTCTGACCATTGAATAGATTT
>JAXQQM020083079.1:0-21181 GCA_034641835.2 Pinus albicaulis
GCCACGCTATGTCAATGACTTATTTGTAGAAATTTATAGTTTCCCACCCCGGTTTCTAGCTTTTTCTCACCTTATTACCCAATAGTTAAATGTATAATGCCCTTCCCATATCCATACATTTAACAACCGTTTGATAAATTTTGCCGAAACACAAAATTTCGAAATTTTTTCGAATGCCGGAAAATGTAATTAAAAATCAGCATGCATAAAAACAAGGATTCACACATTTTGACATTTATATTAATAACATGACCCTGGAAAAACCCCCTACAACTCTTGGGGAAAACCAGTTCGAAAGCTCCTTCTTATTTCTGGAAAATACTTTTTACAGTGAGAGAAATATTCAGCAAAAAATCAGCAAACAGACTTTTACAACTTATCTCGTTTTCTGTGCTTAATCACCGCCTCGGAAAATGTGCAAACAGCGAAAATCAAAATAGCAATAAATGCTGTACGTCCTCCTCGATTTTTGTGCCAAATTTCAGCCTTAAATGCTACTGTACGGCCTGCCTGGAAATGCGTGCAAGCTGCCACAATCTGCTATACGATTTTTTCCTCGAAATGCGTGCCAAGGGTACAGCCACTTGCTGTGCGACCTCCCTCAAATTTCTGCTCCTCGAAATCTGTGCAAATCTGCTGTACGGCCTGCTGTATGGCCCTGCTGTACGGCCTTCCTTCCTCAAAAATCGTGCCAAAAATCTGCCTCACTGTGTGCTCAATCAGCGGTACGGTCTTGCTGAAATGTCTTACTGAAATGCTGCCTTGGAATGTGTGCCAAGCTGCTGCCTCCTTCTCCTCGCTGCCCAGAAATCTCCCTTGCTCTCTTGCTCTCCTTCTCTCAATCTGCTCATGAAAGAATGAATGACCTTTTCCTCCTTTTCCTCCTTTAACCTAACCCTAAGTGACTTTTGGGGAATCCCTAAATCCAATGGCTGAGATAGATTGAGATCTAGAGCTGAGATTAAATGCTCATTTAAATCTCACTTTCTATTTTTTAATTCACCCCACTTTAATAAAGACCCACTTAGTCATTTATTTCCAAAGTCACTTTTCCTTTCTAATTTTAATTGACTTTATTAAAGTCACTTTAAAATTAGACTTTAGTAACTTTATCACTTAAAGTCACTTTTAAATTAGATTTGACTTTATAACTTTATAAAGTCACTTGAGGAGAAAAATTAAATTCTTTTGGACACTTTTCCCTAGGCCAAAGATCAAAGCCTTAGGGAACCACCTGTCCTCCGGTACCAAATTTCAACACTCCCTCTTACCGACGAAGGTGTTCCTCACCACACCCATCTTGTCTCTGAAGTAGACATGCTTGCCCCGTGGTAAGGCTTTGGTAAGAATATCTGCAACCTGCTCATCAGTGGGAATATACTCAAGCTTCACAGCTCCTTTCTGAACATAGTCTATGATGAAATGATATTTGATCCCGATATGCTTTGACCTGTCATGAAATACTGGATTCTCCGTGAGTTTAATGCAACTCTGATTATCACAGTAAATCACTGAAGGTCTCAACGGCTGACCAAATAAGCTAAACAACATCTTGCGAAGCCAGATGGCCTCACAACTAGCTAGACTGGCTGCCATATACTCTGCTTCCGCTGAACTCAATGCTACTGACTACTGCTTTCGGCTGAACCATGACACCACTGCCGAACCCAACCCAAAACAGCACCCTGAAGTGCTCTTCCTATCAGAAGCACAACCTGCCCAATCAGAATCAGTGTAACCTACCAATCTCACTCCATCCCCCTGTCTGTAGTCCAGACCATAATCCACTGTCCCCTGCAAGTACCGCAAAATGTGTTTTGCAGCCACCCAGTGAACCTTCCTAGGCTCACACATAAACTGACTCATCGTGTTGACTGCAAAACAAATATCTAGCCTAGTGTTGACCAAATACATCAAGGAACCAATCAGCTGTCTGTACAATGTGGGATCCACCAACTCGGAATCCGAAGCATGAAGCTTCTTCCAATTGGTGATCATCGGTGTCGACATGGGTTTACAATCCTCCATGTGGAATCTGCTAAGGATATCCACAATATACTTCCCCTGCCCCAGGAAGAAATGCCCCTCTTCCTGCCACACCTCCAAACCCAAAAAGTAATGCATCAAGCCGATGTCCTTCATCTCAAACTCCGCCGCAAGATCTCTCTTGCAGTGCTCTATGAGTCTCTCTGCACCTGCAATGACTAAGTCATCCACATACAGCACCAGAATGAGAGGCTCCTCACCTATCACAATATAGTAAAGGTTCGGATCTGCCTCACTCTTTGTGAAACCCATCTTCTGCAAGTAAGTATCTATCCTGGAGTACCAAGCTCTGGGAGCTTGCTTCAGGCCATAAAGGGCCTTCTTCAATCTGCACACATGGGACTCCTTCCCATGCACCTCAAAGCCCTGTGGCTGCTCAATGTACACCTTCTCCTGTATGAAGCCATTGAGAAATGCAGTCTTCACATCCATCTGGTAGATCTTCCAACCCATCTCTACTGTTATCGATATAATGGAGCAGAACGAAGTATATCGAGCCACGGGAGCGAAGGTCTCCTCATAATCAACTCCCTCTACCTGGGAGAACCCTCGAGCCACAAACCTCGCTTTGAATTTCTCAATGCTGCCATCTGCAGCATGCTTTACCTTGTAAAGCCATCTGGAAGTAACCACGGATGTGCCCTCAGGCCTCGGCACCACCTCCCAAACATCATTCTTCATGATAGAAGAATACTCCTCCTGCATGGCCTCTCTCCAGACCTACTGGCTAGCTGCCTCCTCATAGCTAGAAGGCTCAGAGTCAAGGATGCTGGTAGCCATTGCCATATAGCTACAAAACCTCTCAGGTGGTGTAATATCCCCAAAGGGAAATAACCAGTAATAAACAGAAATACACCAAACAGATATAGAAAATATAAGGCTGAACCAGATCACTGAACAATTACACATAATGTACCATAAAACTGAGCCATTTTATTAATCTGAAAGTACATAGAGAGGAGTACAAGAAAATCAGAGTAAGTGCACCTATCCTTGCCCTAGGCAAGTGGAGACCCTCTCAACAGAATAATGGCTGCAACAAGGACAGCGTCCTAGCTGCTCTGAAGGCTGAAGACTGGAAAAACAGCTGATCTCAACTCCAAACCCTCTCCAATGGAAAACGCTGTCTCTGCTAGTGACAGCGCAGAAACAGATGAAGCACTGGGCACCAAAAGCTCCAGACAGATAAATCAGCCACTGAAGACTAGAAAAACGCTGTTGAGCCCTCTCACACAAGCCTGCTCCTCAGATCAGCGTTCTACCTGATGGATCTGCCTCCTGAATGCTCAGATCTACTGGATCTGAAGCCTCCAATCAGATCTGCGTCCTATCCCTCCTGATCTGCGTCCTCCTATATCAGATCTGCCACCAAACCTTCAGATCTATGCTGGATCTGACAATATCTCTTCAGATCTGCAGCCTCCAAGGCTGGATCTGATGTTATCTCTTCAGATCTGGGCTAGATCTGCCAATATCTCCTCAGATCTGCAATCTCCCAAGCCGGATCTAGTGCTGTCCCTTCAGATCTGCAACATACAAAACCAGATCTGCAAGTATCTGCTCAGATCTACCCTCTCCAAGGCTAGATCTATCAATATGCCTTCAGATCTGCCACCTTCTCTTCAGAAATGGACAGCGTTTTCTCTGCTCAATTCTGGACTGCGTCCTCCTTAGACAGCGTCCTCACTCTTCTAACCTGATCAACGTCCTTCTCCTCCAGGAACAGCGTCCTCTCTCCTCCCTGAACTGCGCAGCCACAAGAGGGCTTTCTCCTCCTCAGATTTGCTTCAGAAACTGCTGCTGCTTTGCTACTGGAACTGAAAAGTACCTAATAAAACTCTAGTGAAAGGGCACCTGTCCCCCGAAGCTAAGGGTGAAACCAGAAATAACCTTACCAGGGCAGGCACTCGAAGTCCCCCGAGGCTAAGGGTGAGATCTCCGACCGGAGACACTCGTGCACTAAACAGTGCTGCAGACCGACTAAACAACCGGCGTGCTGAAGCAGACAAAGTCCAGCTATCAAAAGAATATCAAATCATGATGATCCAAATGAGGTGAGAACCTCTCCTTTTATAATGCCAAACTCCCTCCAAAACTTAACTCTCCTTTGACCTGCGCAGTTTACCTTGGGTCAGCCTGAGCAGCCTGATGCCTCCTCTATCATACTCATGTGGACCCCCAAGGCCCCCTCTTTAAGTTATAACGTTGATCAACTAGGAAAACACTTTATTTTATAAAGTGAGGTGACTAAAGTGAGGTGACCCCTCTTATTTCTCACTTTATTTATTATTTCCAACTAAAGCGGCAAAATTAAACAAAAATGAGATATTCCAATTAACAAGGCTAATTGGGAATATTACAGTCTCCCCCGGCAAAACGTTGCTTGTCCTCAAGCAACTGAAGTGATGGATGCTGTAAAGTCTGCTCACTCTCCCCCGTGGCATCCTCATCCGGCAAAAATGTCTTGTTCTCAAGCAACGCTGGAACAAGCCTACTCTCTAGCTGATGCTCCCCGCCGATACTGCAAAATGTGCCTGGGTCCCACTGAAACCTCTCTGTCTCCTGCATCACCCCGATATGAAGGGATATCTCAATGCCAGGATCCCAAACTGGCCTCTCATGGTACCAGCCAATCAATAGTCCTCCCGGATCCCATCGCCACTGTGGCCAATAATCGCACAAGTCCCGTGACTCGAACTGCTCACTGCCTCTGGCTATGACTAGAGACCATGACCGTTGCTGTTCTGCATCTATGACTGTGTAAGCTGGCCCATCAACTGTGAACCAACTCGTCGCCTCTCTCCAATCAAGGCATGAAGTGAGGAACATCTCTCTCATGTGGATCCTCCATCCCCAAGCAATCATCCAAACCAAATGAGCCACCTCCTGACAAGGCAACTCCTGAAAATCTCCTTCCACCTCAAGCTCTGGTAATGAAGGTGGGCTGAAAGTCTGATCTTGGGCTGCAAAGTCATTGCCCTTCAATGGCAAAGTGAAGAACAATCCTCCATAGAAGGCTCCTCCATCAATGAAGAACAAGCTGGCCCAAAACAACCCATAGTGCAGTCTCATCCACGGCACCCTCAGAAAATCATATGGCAAGCAATGTACAAGATCCAACACATCTACTAATGGATAGCAAATGGCGGAATATGACAGCAACATAGGTCCAAACACTTGCCCATGGCTGTACAATGGATGAATATCGATCTCGTGGCCCACATCAAAAGAGAACGCATATAAAGTAGTGGTGGCCATGCCTCCTCCCATGCTCCCATTAGAACATGTAGTGCAGAAGTTGTGAGAATTATTCCCACTCACGGACACATCCAGCTCATGTGTCTCCCTCATAATCAAGCCTCCCATACAAATCTGATATATATCAGCAAATGAAGACATGATCAGCAGCAAAATGAAGGAAACGCTGAAGGTTACATGTGATGAAAGGAGGTACCAACAGCTTCCCCAACAAGTACAGCGCAGTTTTACAAGTTGCTGCTTGATAAGAGTACAAGGCAAAATGTTTATGTTACCCATGCATGTCTCCATATGATACATGATATAGTGCTGCAAATGAACATACATGTGATGATTAAACATTTGCCCAAGGCCACAAAAGAGATGGCTGCCTCCATCATGTAGATTGGCCCAATACAACTCATGGAGCAATGTGACGACCTTGCCCTCTTGTGAAGCAATGCATTGCATAAGAATGGTAAGAGTGTGCAAATCAATGAATGTATAAACAAATTCCTCACCATACGCTGGAAGTAAGATGGTACATGGGTCCATGAATGAGTCCTCCATAAAGTGTAGACCAGTTATGAAGAACACTGAACCATGTGCTGTAAGAAGATAATCCTCCTTACGCTTGGAAACCCAAGTCAAGAAGAATATGCCATAGATGTCTCTATCATCATTACTTCTTGTAAGTGCAACAATTATGAAGTGATCCTGGGACCTATGGGTTATAGATCCACCATATCTCTGCTGCGCACACTTCATCCATAATGTTCTGCTCCAAGGTGACAACGCTGTGAGCTCATGCAATTGAGTTCCTGTCAGTACAAGACTATGTTCTTTGACATGCTCCTTGTCAAAGACTCCTCTAATAATGCTGCAATAAATATTGAATACCTCCCAAGATGGAAGTGCTTCCCCATCAAAGACCCTGGAGATAGTGCCATCTCCTCCTCCTCCATCAAACAATTCATGTGATGAAGACACAATGGATGATATGAGTAACACATCAACACCATGCATCCATACTCCATGCTGCTCGCTGATGCAAGTATCCATCCATCTCTTCCCCAGCCTCCTACTCTTAGGAAGAGTGTTTGCCAAGTGATGACCAAATTCTTTCAAAAGTAACCAGCGCAGCCAAGCCTCCTGCTGCCTGGTGTCATAGATCTGCAAATAGCCTCCTAGCTCCTTGCTCATCAACCACATCCATTCAATACATTGTGGATGCCTACTTCTCCTCATCCTGGTTCTCCTCCCATGAGGGCTACCATCCTCCCAAATCAAATTGTTGATTTTGCACTTCATGGGATTTTGACATATAAACTCCTCAAGGATCAATGAGACCCTATCAAGAATCAAATAGGTAGTAGGCAAAAACCTCCCATCATGATGTGTATGGCTCAAGGGATGTCCAACACAGGCATGAGAGATGTTATCCATCCGAAGATGTCCCCCATCTTCTATCTGCTCTTGTGAGAAGGGAAGAAAGTCATTGCACCCCATGGTGTGTCGAAGTGCATCTCCAGTGAGATCTCTCCTTGAGACCTTCCTCTCGTCCATAGCCTTCCAAAACCAATGAGGTCTCGGATCGGAAAGTAGAAGTTTCTCTTTGAGCTGAGAGGAGCTCATTGAAAAAGTGTCATCTTGAAGGGTAAAAAGATTCTTTACTCCAAGATGTCTACCGTCCATCTTCAAGGCTTCAAACCCCAACCTCCAATGTGATGTACAGTCCAACAATGGCTCATGAGAATGATGGTTTGATTCCTCCTCGAGTGTTTCCACCTTGCACAGCACAGTGCAACCAGGCTGCTCTACAGTAGCAATGATATTTGACCCTTGGTCTACCAGAGTCCTGTCCTCAAAAGTGTTGGCTGCCCCAACTGTCAACGCGTGTGGCTGCTCCTCCATGAATGTGACAACGTTATCACAAGCCTCCTCACGAGGTGATGTGATCTCTTCTTGATGAGAATCGGACGCGCATGGTACTTCTTCTTCTTTCTCTTCAATCTTCCTGACTTCCTCTACGGTGGATGAGTTTCCCCTGAATCCGGAAAGGGATGAAATCTTCCTTTTCACCGTTCCAATCTTTTTGGGCTTTGACTCATAGGGATTAGTGGGTCCCTCATGCATGGGAAAATGTGTCCTCCCAGTGGTCTGCTGCCACTTTGCACTCTTCGTGGTAGAAAATCCACTGTTACCGCTATGTCTTATTACTCCATCCAGTCTGAGCTCGACGTAACTTGCGAAAGGACAAGCTGTTTTGAAGTTTTCTCCCATGGACTGCCATTCTGCAAAAACGGCTGCCCATTGAGCTCGACTCCACTCTCTCGGTGCACCTCTCCGCACTCCTGTCCCTGTGTCCTCTGGCAAGAATGTGGGCATGGTAGGACGTGTGGGTGTATGTGATGCCATATGCTGAGTGGCATCATGTCCCGGCAAATGGTGGGTAGTGCCTGATCCCTTACCGATCTGAAAACTAACCTGCATGTGATGGATGAATGTATCCATCTTCTCAGCCAACTTCACAACTATGTCCTCCATTGGATTCCGTTGTTCTGTCTCCCTAAATCTCCTCTTATCCACATCACCTGCCATCAGCTCTTTCTGCTATGTGTCTACAGTCTCCTCAGAAACTGCACGGCTGCTGCAAAACCATACTGTTGCTTAACTTCGACCTCCGATTTACCCACTGAAGACTACTCGGAAAATTCTAGGAATTTGGGAAAGTGATCAAAACCCAGAAAAACCCAGAAAACGTTTTTCCTAATTCCCAACTTCGAAATTTGACCCTTTTTATTTTGGCCCTTTTTCCAACTGCGTTTCTGGAATTGCAACAGCTATTGCTCTGTATGATCTCCTTTCTGATGTCATAGACCACAGGCTGAGCCAGAATTATGCTCTGATACCACTGTATTATCCCCAAAGGGAAATAACCAGTAATAAACAGAAATATGCCAGACAGATATAGAAAATATAAGGTCGAAATCCATCGAATAATTACACATAAGCAGCCATAAACTCGCGCCATTTTATTAATCCGAAAGTACATAGAGAGGAGTACAAGAAAATCGCAGTAAGTGCACCTATCCTTGCCCTAGGCAAGTGGAGACCCTCTCAACAGAATAATGGCTGCAACAATGACAGCGTCCTAGCTGCTCTGAAGGCTGAAGACTGGAAAACAGCTGATCTCAACTCCAAAACCCTCTCCAATGGAAAACGTTGTCTCTGCTAGTGACAGCGCAGAAACAGATGAAGCATTGGGCACCAAAAACTCCAGACAGATAGATCAGCCACTGAAGACTAGAAAAACGCTGTTGAGCCCTCTCACACAAGCCTGCTCCTCAGATCAGCGTCCTACCTGATGGATCTGCCTCCTGAATGCTCAGATCTGCTGGATCTGAAGCCTCCAATCAGATCTGCGTCCTATCCCTCCTGATCTGTGTCCTCCTATATCAGATCTGCCACCAAACCTTCAGATCTATGCTGGATCTGACAATATCTCTTCAGATCTGCAGCCTCCAAGGCTGGATCTGATGTTATCTCTTCAGATCTGGGCTAGATATGTCAATATCTCCTCAGATATGCAATCTCCCAAGCTGGATCTAGTGCTGTACCTTCAGATCTGCAACATACCAAACCAGATCTGCAAGTATCTGCTCAGATCTACCCTCTCCAAGGCTAGATCTATCAATATGCCTTCAGATCTGCAACCCTCTCTTCAGAAATGGACAGCGTCCTCACTCCCAGGCTGATCAACGTTCTTCCTCCTCCTGGACAGTGTTTTCTCTGCTCAGATTTGGACTGCGTCCTCCCTGGGACAGCGTCCTCACCCTCCTGAATTGATCAGCGTCCTTCCTCCTGATGAGACAACGTCCTTCCTTCTCTGAACTGCGCAGCCACAAGAGGGCTTCTCCCTCTCCAGATTTGCACCAGAATCTGCTGCTACTCTGCTACTGAAACTGAAAGATGTACTCAGAACAAACCTTACTAGGGCGGGCACTCGAAGTCCCCTGAAGCTAAGGGTGAAACCAGAAATAACCTTACCAGGGCAGGCACTCGAAGTCCCCCGAGGCTAAGGGTGAGATCTCCGACCGGAGACACTCGTGCACTAAACAGTGCTGCAGACCGACTAAACAACCGGCGTGCTGAAGTAGACAAAGTCTAGCTATCAAGAAGAATATCAAATCATGGATGATCCAAATGAGGTGAGAACCTCTCCTTTTATAATGCCAAATTCCCTCCAAAACTTAACTCTCCTTTGACCTGCGCAGTTTACCTTGGGTCAGCCTGATGCCTCCCCTATCATACTCATGTGGACCCCCAAGGCCCCCTCTTTAAGTTATAACGTTGATCAACTAGGAAAACACTTTATTTAATAAAGTGAGGTGACTAAAGTGAGGTGACCCCTCTTATTTCTCACTTTATTTATTATTTCCAACTAAAGCGGCAAAATTAAACAAAAATGAGATATTCCAATTAGCAAGGCTAATTGGGAATATTGCTGTGTGGTCTCTGCTCTCTCTGACCGGCCTCTTAGGCTCAGCAACAGATGTGGCATCTCTCAAGGTGTCCTGAAGCCACTTGGGCTTCCTCTTCACTGAGTGCACTTCTCCCGCCGGAGAATAAAACTCCTCCTCCTCAACATCAGGAGCCTGAACTCCTGACTGTCTGTCTGCTGTCCTCCTGCCTGCACCTGAACCTGTAGATGCCGAGGTACCGTGTGAACTGTCCATCGCTGACTCTGCTGAATCGTCGTGGATCGTTTCCGCATGTTGTCCGTAGCACCACCTCTAACTCCTGGAGCCACTCCCAATCGATGCATCTGATGCCATAGATGTACCGATCCCCGATACCCGCCCACCGGATCCCCTCGATCGACTCAACTATCGCTCGAGGGTCCGTCGATCCAGATATTTAACTCCCGTGGACCTCCCCGAAGGTCTCTATCCTCTTCGGTCTCACATCCCGCCTCTAACAACAACTTTCCTCTCAGGCAGAATGTAAATCCGACAGGCCTTTGAGGTCTCACCGTAGCCCACAAAGATACCCTTCTCTGCGGTGGGCTCTAGTTTGGTCCTCTTCTCCTTGGGTATGTAGGAGTATGTGATGCACCCAAAGATACGAAGATGACCAATATCAGGCTTCTTCCCAGAAAAAGCCTCCTCCTGAGTCATGTGCCCCAAGGCACGATGCGGACTCCTGTTCTGCAAGTAAACAGCTGTGTTGCAGGCCTCTGCCCACAAAAACAATGGCAACCCCTGATCATGTAACATGGCTTTGGCAGCCCCTCCGATGGATCTGTTCTTCCTCTCTGCAACCCCGTTCTGCTGGGGGTTGTAAGGAACAGTGAACTCCCTCCTAATGCCTACCTCCGCACAATAGTCAACAAACTCTCCAAGGGTGTACTCTCCTCCATTGTCCGACCTCAGGGACTTGATCTTTCGACCTGTCTATGTCTCCACAAGAGCTCTGAACTCCTGAAACCGCTTGAAGACCTCACTCTTGGTCTTCAAGAAATAAATCTAGGTCCTCCTGGAGTGATCATCAATGAATAACACATAGTACTCATATCCACTCAAGGAAACATGAGACATCCAACCGCTCACATCGGAATGAATCAAATCAAGTATCCCAGTCGCTCTGCTGTCACTGCTGGGAAAAGGGGATTTGGAAAACTTGCCCATCGCACATCCTCTGTAAGTATCAAAGTGATCAGTACTGAAATCTGGCACACCCGTAGTGATCTCCCGCAAAGTCCTCAAGGCTCCATGATACATGTGCCCCATCCTGCGGTGCCAAATCTCACACAACTCAGAACTGCTAGCTCTGCTGTCGGTACTGCTGCTCAATGCCAAAAGGGGCTGGAATGCAAACCTGTACACCTTTGCATGGCGTACACCTATCACTCTAGTTGAATCAGCTGGAGTGCCCCTGGGATACATCAACACCTGTCCTCCCCTGAACAGTACCTCATATCCTCTGTCCTCCAAAGCTGAGACGGATATGAGGTTCTTCCTCATCCTTGGCACATAAAGAACATCTGACACCTTCAAGGGAGGTTTGGACTCCCTCTGAAATGTCAATGTTCCCACACCGACTGCTCTAACAACTCTATCATCACCGAGTACTACCTCTACATCAGTGCCACTCTCTGAAAGCTCTGAGAAGTACTCACGGACTCCTGTCATGTGACGTGAAGCCCCACTGTCCACATACCAGATACCCGAAGATGCTTCGCTAATCGAGGGAAATGCATGCTCCCTCTGAACCTCTATGGCAGATAATCCTGCACTAGAAGACTCACACGCAATGAACCCAAACTCCCGGTCAAAGCGATCTGCAAAGTCCTCAACCTCTGCTGAAGCTGCCATGCTTTGGTTCTTCCCCTTCTTCGTCTTCTTCTCCGGACACACAACTGCATAGTGTCCCATCTTCTGACAATTCCAACACTTCACTTTGGAATAGTCCTTCTGTGAGTTATCCTGTTTACCTTTACCTTTGCCTTTGCCCCCACCATTGCTTGTGGAAGCCTGCTTCTTCCCTTTGCCTTTCTTGCGTCCTGCCAACAGTGCTACATCCTCATCCTGCTCAACTGGCTTGGCTGCCCCAAGCTGACCTTTCCTGATCTCTATCTGAATGCAATCATCCCAAAACCTCTCCCATGTGGGAAGGGTCTCACATGCACAAACCCCATCAGCAAAGCTCATCCATGAACGGGGGAGGCCATTCACTGCAATCCGCACCAACTCAGTGGGTGGAATGGCCTCTCCAATCGCTGCCAACTCATCTCTCACATTAGTAATCTTTGTGAGATATCCAACTGCACTATCATTACCCATCTTAATGGTCTTCAGTTTTTCCTTCAGGACCATTTTCCGGTTCTCATTGGTACTCTGGTAGAGATTGGACAATGTTGTCCACATCTCATGAGCATTTCTCTTTCCTCTCACATGAGGAATGCAATGGTCTTTGATTCCGTCTAGAATCAGTCTCTTACCCTTGTTGTTCTTTTTATTATATGTTGCCAACTCATCAGGATCAGTAGGCACATTTACAGGGTTCTGTGTGGTATGCACCATAATGTCCCAGACTTCTGCCTCCTCAAAGATACTCTGCATTCTCTCCTTCCAAATGTTGTAATTGGAATGCCCATCCAATCTATCCTCCACCCTCAGTCCCAAAGACATCCTGCTGTCCTAAAACTGAAAAATAGCACTGCTGTAGTAAAGGTAAAACTGTTGTTTGTGAAAAATCAGCTTGCTGGAATTTTCTGAGTGAAAAATCAGCAGGCTGTAATTTTCCTCCTTGCTGTCCCAAACTGCCCTTCAGCACTCAAGCTCCGATACCATGTAAAAATTTATAGTTTCCCACCTCGGTTTTCAGTTTTTCACCTTATTACTCCAAAATAGTTAAATGCCCTTTCCCATATCCATACATTTAACAAACTGAAAAATAAATTTTGCTGAAAACACAAATTCTGGAAATTTTTCAGAATGCTGGAAAATGCAGAATTAAAAATCAGCAAGCATAAAAACAGTCATTCACACATTTTGACACAGATATTTTTGGTCAACATGACCCTGGAAAAACCCCCTACAACTCTTGGGGAAAACCAGTTCGAAAGCTCCTCCTTATTTCTGGAAAATGCTTTTTACAGTGAGAGAAATATTCAGCAAAAAATCAGCAAACAGACTTTTACAACTTATCTCGTTTTCCGTGCTTAACCACCGCCTCAAAAAATGTGCAAACAGCGAAAATTAAAACAGCAATAAATGTTGTACGGCCTCCTCGATTTTTGTGCCAAATTTCAGCCTTAAATGCTGTTGTACGGCCTCACTGGAAATGCGTGCAAGCTGCCACAAAATCTACTATACGATTTCTGCCTCGAAATGCATGCCAAAGGTACAACCACTTGCTGTACGGCCTCCCTCAAATTTCTGCTCCTCGAAATCTGTGAAAATCTGCTGTACGGCCTTCCTTCCTCAAAAATCGTGCCAAAAATCTGCCTCACTGTGTGCTAAATCAGCTGTACGGTCTTGCTGAAATGTCTTGCTGAAATGCTGCCTTGGAATGTGTGCCAAGCTGCTGCCTCCTTCTCCTCACTGCCCAGAAATCTCCCTTGCTCTCTAGCTCTCCTTCTCTCAATCTGCTCATGAAAGAATGAATGACCTTTTCCTCCTTTTCCTCCTTTAACCTAACCCTAAGTGACTTTTGGGGAATCCCTAAATCCAATGGCTGAAATAGATTGAGATCTAGGGCCGAGATTAAATGCTCATTTAAATCTCACTTTCTATTTTTTAATTCACCCCACTTTAATAAAGACCCACTTAGTCATTTATTTCCAAAGTCACTTTTCCCTTTCTAATTTTACATTGACTTTATTAAAAGTCACTTTAAAATTAGACTTTAGTAACTTTATCACTTAAAGTCACTTTTAAATTAGATTTGACTTTATAACTTTATAAAGTCACTTTAGGAGAAAAATTAAATTCTTTTGGACACTTTTCCCTAGGCCAAAGATCAAAGCCTTAGGAACCAACGTTCCTCCCAGAACTACCTCAACATTATTAAAGAATAGGTGCTTCAAAAAAAAATATTATTATTACAATGACTTATTAAAGAATGGGTTTCATGTTTGGGTTATCATTTTTTGTCAAAGTCCCCATTGTGGACTCCTAGGATTATTATTGAGTCATGCAAAGCTAAAGGTAACAAAACAGTGCAAAATTAGATTTGTTGTAAGTGTTGGTTTTATTGATGAAGTAGAACTAGATTTGGTTCCCCTTGATGTATGTGGAGTCGTGTTTGGAAGTACCTATATGTACATACGAGATGCAATATTCATGCAGAGAGCCAACCAGTATCGGCTCGTCAAAGATGGAAAATAGTTCATCATCAACGCGCACAAAGGCAAGTCAAAAATTTCACTGATAAGTACCAACCAAGCCAAGAAATTGACCAGTTCTAGCAAGAAGTATGTTTTGTTGTTTTTAAGAGAAAATTGGTGTAGAAGATGTTGAAAAATGTAACTAGGTTTGGTCTTCATAAATGTAATTGAGTCACTGTGTAATGTACATGTCAAAAGAATGAAAAAGAAAAATTTTATTATTATTACAAAGACTTATTAAAGCATGGGTTTCATGCGTGGGTCATCATTTTTAGTCAAAGTCCCCATTGTGGACTCCTAGGATTATTATTGAGTCATCAGAATCATTGTACCTTTTATAAAACCCTTGTTAGGCTTATGAATCATGTAAAAAGAATTATTCTTGAGTCAAAAATGTATTATGTCACCTCCACACCAAGTCGGCCTCAAATTGGGGAATTCGACCTCACCAAAAGGGTATATATTGAAGCAATTCGAATTCATTGGGACACACTCTCGCTCACAAGTTTGATATCCAAGAAGCTGGGAAAAAGTGCAAAGTACGAGAAGAAGGCTAAAAGAAGTGTGAGTTTGGCAAAGAAGGAACAGAAGAAGAAAATCGAAATTTTGGGCTAGCTATCTCTCTCTCTCTCATGTGGGCTACTCTAGGAGATCGAAGTCTTTTTGTCAAGTCGAAGTTGTTGTTGTTGCCTGTTGTTACCAAGTCGAAGTGTTGTTGTTGCTACAAGGTCAAAGGTCTAGATTGAAGAAAGGGCTGACTTGGTGTGGAGGAGGTTTGTGTCTAAGTTGAAGAGTCTCAGAAAAAACTATTGAAGGAAGAGATTTTGACTAGGTTTTCCCCTAGAGAGGGGTTTTTCCCTGACAGAGTGCCTATATCTTGTGTCTCGTGTTTTTGTGATCTTCATACACACATAATTTGGTAATTGCTTGATGAAATATAATATAATAAAGAAGTAAAATAAGCCAACATAAGTCACAAGTAATTATCAAGAAAGAATAAATCAAACCCTAATCTACTAACATTGATTTCTCAACATGGTATCAGAGCTAAGGTCAAGGAAGATTAAAGATCACTCTGTTCGCTCGAAGGAAATGGTTACTCCCTCTATGACAAGTTATATAAGAATGGGATTCAATATTGCAGGAAGTTGGATCAAGAAGATGTTCCACTATTAATTCAACAAGGTCAAGAGTCAACGGTTCTTGGCTGCTCTTACAGGGTCTCTTAGTGATGATAATGCATGGATTATTGATAATGGAGCATCAAAACACATGGCAGGAGAAAGTAAACAACTTCACACTCTATAGAAGAAACAATCTTCTCATGCAGTGGAATTGGGAGACAACAAAAGCTATGATGTTAGAGGCCTAGGATCAACATCTTTGAAGTTGGAGAATGGATCTAAGCTACATCTCAACAATATACTATATGTTCCAAGTTTGAAAAAGAATTTGCTTTCTATTTCTTGCTTAGAAGATAAAGAAGATAAAGTTGTTTTTGTTGATGAAAAATTTTTGATTTGGGGAAAAGAATCAAAAGAGTCAAAGGAAGCATTGTATTCAAAATAGAAAAAATAACACCTTGCAAACTTCTTTATGCCACAAGCTTAAAGCTCTTGTAATAGTTAAAGCTGCAAGTGTGAAGACGGAAAGCACAATCATAGCATATGGTTATTATTTATCAATGCAGGCCTATCAAAATTTCTACAGTGATAAGCAACATTCCCTCAGTTCTCTGGACACCATTCTTCAACTTAAAAATTCATTATTTGTAGTCAGAAATCCGCATTCCTATCTAAACTTTAATTTCTTAGTCATGTCACACATATGGCTCTCTGGAATATTCATCATATGAATGTGTTGAAAGAAAGAAAGCAAAAGCAAGAAAACAGTCAACAAAACTAAGAAACGATTAATCAACCTACCATTTTCAATGTCACATAAACTGATGAAAATGCCAGGGATTCAAATGGTATTTCATCCAGGCTGAACAAGGCACATTCTAAAGATTCTGGGCCTGGAGAGAAATCTGGTATCTTGAATTGAGCTCGGAAAATAATATAACTCTGCACTGCATAACAAGCAGAAGAAATGTTTTAGCCAAAAAAACATCTCAACAAAACTGACCTGCAATTATATTCCAGTATGAAAGGTCAAACCCATAGTTACTAAACTCGCACTCATTGAGGCAAGTGATTCGGGGCATTCGACATACTTGACATACTCAACAGCATGGAAAAAAGCAAAAGAGTCAATTTTAATGCACGAAATAGTTCTCACTAGTATGGGGAGTATTGATCACCCAACACATGATAAGTGCAAGGATGGTGACTATAGAGCTGCATATTTTTCCTAAATGCCATAATCAGTAAAGTACTCGCAAGTATGGTATCTATAGTTAAATCATTAATAAAAATGGAATCTTCCTCACCTGACCAATAAGAGGAATATCTAACTGAGCAAACGGTGAGACAATTTCAACATCTGCACAAGCTTCCTCCATTGTTTCCCTAACTGCTCCTCCTGCTGCAGATTCTCCCACCTCCAGGAACCCTGCAGGAAGAGTCCTGTCAAAATCCAATATTAGGCGCATAGCAATCATGATACAAGACAATATTTTATCCTAACACTATGTACATGAGGTTGTTGAAACGAGCATATTGTCTACTTATGTACTACCTTCTTTACAATAATGAGAACTGGAACATATGAAGGAATAACATTTAACTTGCCTCCAAGATAAGACAAAAGGGTAATCAACATTTCAAAGTATCATTTATACGTTGTGCAAGTAACAAAAGCTGTTAAACAAGTCCAACATAGAGGATAGAAACAACACCCCAAGATAATAACTACCAAAAAATAATGTTCTAGAGCAAATGTAACATTTTGAATGCAGTCAACTATAAATACAATCAACAAGAGCCATGTTTGTTGCATAGATTACTATCATACCAATATTAATTTGCAATTATCTATCACACCATATTACCTATCTCAATTCCACCTTGTCTTACCATGTTTATGATCACAAACTCTCGTAACAAATTAAAAAGAAAAGGGTATAATATATCCCATGACCATACTTGATCTGAAATGGATCATTAAGAAAAAAATGGTTTGTTTTCAATGCCTTTTATGTTTCAGGTTAAGTGTTCAAGTTGCAAGCTTAATGGCAGCACCCCTTTGTAAAAACATTCTTAGAAGCCTGGTCGAAGCCCTATAAACAATGCCTTAGAAATCTTGTTATATATGGAGATAAGAATGTGTCAGAGGAGAGGTAATGCCTCTGCACTTTGTGTTCCGCACTCCGCATGAAATGACAAGAAATGACAATGGCATAGGAATGTGGAAGATTTGCTAAAATTCTATTGCAGGTAATCTAGTAATTATTCACCTATATTTTAAATGATTATTTGTTCCAACAAATTAATTTACTGCACATACTGAATCAATGTTGGACGAAGCGGGGACGTTTTTTGGAAGCGGATCTGCGGAAGAGTCATTTCCCAAAAATCTAGGAAGTGAAGCATCTAGTGTGTATATATATATATATATATATGTTTGCATTAATATTCAAAAAAAACATCCAAAACACCAAATAGTTGTAGAAGACATGAAAACATGCATATTTTTACATAAATCAAGATGACATGACAACCATTGTACATCAATGATTAATTATTCTAGCATCAACCATTTAGAATCTAGATTCCTCTTCTCTTGTCTAGCTTTCGCCTCTACTTCAATTCTCCAAGGATAATAGTCAACATTGCCCAATTTTGATCAAACGGCCTAATCCAAGCCTTATAATATGGTAGATAAAGCTTAACATGCCTGACCAATGATTTTGACTAGAGTGAAGGGTACATTTTTGCCAAGGCCATCACAAAGGAGTTCAACAATCAACAACACTGACATTGGGGTACATATAGGGGGTAGTGCTCTTGATTAAATGCCAATCACATGCCCTCATACATTATATAATCCAATGAAACGCCACAATCTCATTGATCCCGAAAGTTGTTAAGTCTGCTGAATTTTGAATGGAATATGAAATTCTAGTTTCTCCATATGAAGTCTAATCAGGTTGGAACCACTCTCAAACATAAGCCATTTCACAGTAATGTTAAAAATTTAAGTAAAAGGATGAAAATGAAAGACAAAGGAGAATGTCACCTTCACTTTAAGAATTAAGCATTACCATTAGGGAGTGTTACCGCTCAAACTAGAAGGGGTCCTAGGAGGGGATCCTAAAGGGAAACTACTAGGTCAAGGGAAACAATGGAGCGATAAACCACTGTCACCTCAGCTAAATCTCCCTTCTATTTACGGACTTTCACTGATGGGAGGAGACCCGGTATAATAGGGATCATAATAATGAATATATATTTGATAGGATGATAGGTGATCGCAAAGGCCTATTCGCAAGAGAGGCTCAAATATATGGGGTGCTTGCTTGGAAAGCAAGATGAAAGGCTCTCTAGGAAGGGCTTAGGAGAATTTCAAGGGCTAAGTTTTAAGTATATGACTTGTCAAGGAGGATCCTTGTGGAAACTTGGTTTCTACATGGTCTTTGAAGAATTAGCTTTGATAAAGTGGGACCACATGAGACCAAGTGGACCCAAAATTAGGTCAAGGGGGTGGAATTGATCAATCAAGGGTATGCATGACCTAATTGAGGAGGAGAAAGGGATCAACGGAGAAATTTTCCTTGAGCTTAATGCAATGATCCCAATGAGGTCACTAGCCAAGGGACACCTAGGGCAAGAAATGGTCCCTGAGCTAGGGCTTGCTATATCTCGAGATCCCACCATCGGAATTGCTTCAAATTTGGAGGGCTTCTAAAGGACACACCAGCGCAGTTGTGGACCAAAAATCTAAGTGTTTGGATGGCTAGACTGTGAGATAATTGATGCCCTAGGTGACCTATGTAGGCTAGGCCTAGAGAAAAAGAGAGAAATGTGAGAAAAATATGCTTTTGAGTGATCAACAATGGAGGATCAGTGCCTAATCCTTTGGGGAATATGGAGTCAAGATGAAATTTGTGTTTAGAAGAACTTCACCCAATCAAGGAGCCTCCTAGACAACTTTGCATGGCAATATGGACATGAGATCAACTGATAGGAGAGCTTATACTTCAATGTGCAATAATTGATGACTTATCAAGATGTGTTCCATAGAAACAATCTCTAGGAACATTCACCCCTTTACACATGATACATAAGATGATGCAATGCTATGAAGACAAAATTTCCACAATTTCGCATAAGAAAAGCACCAAATTTCAGATCTAATATAGCGAAAATCCTAGCAACATCAATATCATAAAGTAAATAACAAGAATAAGAATGAAAAGAGTACTCACATCTGCGAAAGAGTATATCCAATCATCATATTATGCCAATAATGAAGCTCCAAGACAAAAGAGAGATATCCAAACATCAAAATTCATCCATTACATCCAAAATTCTCCTCCAAAAGGAATAGCGAAAATCTCACAAGAGAGAGATCCAATCCAAGTGATGATGGTCAAGAGAGATTCATCTCACTTCTATTTATACACTTCCTAATGAATTTGATTTAGCTAATTAGGCCTAATTTAGCCCCTAGAATAAAATAAAGTGCAAAATAACAACAAATTTCAGTGACAAACCCACCAAATAGCTCAATAATACATGAATAAGTCTCTCAAGACGGTCGGATGATCAACACAGCGAGTCATTGGGCCTTTGAGGAGGCCTAATGAATTCCAAAGGGTGCCATGATGTAGAAATGGACTCCCATCATAATGGACAAAGGGTTGGCCCCTTGTTTTCCAATCAACAACCTGTGGTGCTCCCAAGTGGGTGTGGGGGCACAAGCTCATCCTCATAGGTCTCCAAATGGATTGTAAGTGTCTGTAGACCATCTGTAATGGTTGGAATGATGACATAAGCCACCCCTATAGAGCGAGGGACAATCCTCTGGATCCTGGAACATTTGGCAAGTGCGTGGTGCATCTGTGGAGTTGGCTAGGAATGGTGAACCAGGTACATCACTTGTTGGGAATCACGATTGCCGTTAGACCAAACCCGCAGGTGTTAGTCAACGATCGCATCGCCAGAGATAAGGATCCACGAGAGGCGGTTAGTCCATGTCACGAAACACACGGGGAGTGTTGGTTTATCCAATGTCCAACAATCTCCCCCCCAACGCGAGCCGGGTGTGTATCGAACTCATGACCTACGCTTTGATACCACTTGTTGGGAATCACGATTGCCGTTAGACCAAAACCCGCAGGTGTTAGTCAATGATCGCATCGCCAGAGATAAGGATCCACGAGAGGCGGTTAGTCCATGTCACGAAACACACGGGGAGTGTTGGTTTATCCAAAGGTCCAACAATCGTTGTTGGATAACCGTAAATTTTTGTAGATGTTCTATGCTTGATGCAACTTTACTTTTATTACAACAATCACACAAATGGTTAAGTAAAATGCTGATAGAACATATCAGTGGATCTTATAGAAGACAAACCAGAAACAGAAAAAATGTGATGGTGCGTTACGGCGGTCAACAGGATGCTTCAACCAGCAAAGTCTCCTTGATCAGCCAACCCAGAATGTGTCACAACAATCCTCAAATCAGTCACCAAGTCAACACAAGTCAACTCCAGAAAAGTCAACGCAGGGCAGCAACATAAAAGTCAACGCAGCTCCAACTTCGGTCAACCTTTTGACCTCGGTTCTTGTGCCAATGTGTACAGCCTCCCAAAATCGAAGTCTCCAATAAATTTCAGCCTCTTTGGACCATGCGTTGACCAAAGTCAACGCTGGTCAAACTTCCTTGGAAACCCTAGCTGCAAATTTCGGGCTCCTTCCTCTTGGCCGCATGCACTGGCCCTTCTTCTTTCACACGTGTGAGTCGAAGTTGTCCTCCAAGGAGCATATACTAAATCGATGAGAGAAGTTGATGTACATCTCAACTGAAATAAACAGTAATACACAGCAAAACAACAAGCAGC
>JAXQQM020065282.1:0-61564 GCA_034641835.2 Pinus albicaulis
CTCGTTATGGTTATGCAGTGTGAGAAAGGAGATGGAGGATTACCAATCTCTTTTGGTACTGCATATAGGGATCAAATGGACTTTAAGTTTCCGAGTTGGCATACCTAGTGTCATTATCCCAAAAAGAGGATTTGGAGATAATGAACTGATGCTCTCGTAGAAAAGCTATAGTTTGGTCAACAATAATGTCTAAGAGACTGGGTTGCTGATGTAAGATGAGGGAACGATAAGGGGTATCATCCCTAGAGTGATCTGAAGTGATATGGGACTCTAGAGGTTCTTCGAAATGTGGAAGAATACTGGGACTAAAGTCAACACGACCAGATACACTAGGAGAGATGTGGAGAATTGCTTCTCTTGGTCTCTCAAATGTGGGTGCCCCCTTACCCAAACATTGGGTTTCAATGTAATGGCCACAAGGTGGATGTGGTGTGAATGCATGGGTTCGATGTAAGGGGGAATAGATAAAGTTAGGGGTGGGGATCTTTTCCATAATGTCGTCATCGTGATAGAAGATGGGGTGACTGGTGGAAGAAAGACCACCTGACGTGGTGAAGCGACCTGAATCATCATCATGAGAAGAGAGGGTCACATGCGCATCATCACAAGGGGTGACCGAGGAGTAAGTAGATAAAGGATCTACCGATGTTGAGCCCAAGATGATCGTTGAAGGAAGGTCAAGCGAAACAACAGGGAAGGATTCAGATGGAATGTTCCCCGAGGGTCTCATGGATGATGATAGGTAGAAGATGCTGGCTGAAGGCTCCGTCATCTCGACATCAGGAGGGGGAATGTCAATGGGAGCAGTCATATCTGGTAGCTCTGCTGAAGCAAAATGCGCAAATAGGGGAGAGGTGGACTCATTGCGCTTGGCCTCGAATTGGTGGACCGCGGCCAGAGAGGGGTGGAAATCCTCGAGGCGGGGACAAAGGTGGGTGTAATGGCCATGGAGATCACACAAAGCACATGGGTGGTTGGTGTGAATAGTCTTTGGGTTCTTGATCGTGGTCGCGGAAGGAACAGAGGCTTCCGGGACTGTGGACTCAGGGAACGTGACATTAACCATGGGCTTAAGATGAAGCAATCCAGGGCAGGTATGGGTGGCGTGGCCGACAACATCACACAAAGAACACTGGATGGTATTATTTGGAGGCTGAGGAGGGGTAGGGTTTGTCGGGGCAGGCAGGTGAAGGGCTAGGAGCAGGTTGCGGAGGGCAAGGTTCTTGGACTAGCCAAAAGCGGTTGCTTGAGCAGCCGACAATTGCATCATGCAAACATTCGATGGTTGGGGTCGAGATGAGGAGGAGGAGGAAGACCGAGGTTCCAAGCAGGGAGGAATCTTTGTAAACGCCGGGGGAGACACTGGTCAAGGAATCGACGGTTTGTTTGTTGGCTACAGAAGAGATGGTCGTCTCAGGTGAGGTCTGAGATTTTGGCTCATGATATGTCAACTGGTCAATGGTGACTATCTTTCCATTATGGGGGAAAGACATCTTGCGGAAAACCGCGGATGGGACAGCAGACATAGCATAGGTGTAGCTTCGCCCCAATAGAATGTTGTAGTCTAGCGGGGCGTCTATGACTTCGACGTCAACGCAAACAGTCTTACCGGCAAGGGTGATAGGACAATTACGGAAAAGGCCAATGGGCTGGGAGGCGTGGCCATCCCACGCTCTAAGGGTGAAGGGCGATCGTGGAAGGGCCCAATATTTTGAGGGGGATCGGGGTTTCTTCCCACTGTGAAGCCAGAGACATATCCCACGGGTGGATGCCCCCTCATCAATTATGCAGAAACGTTGGCGTTCCGGATTTTGGCCAGGATTTGGAAGGCAGCAGACGGGAAGAAGAGGATACTCACGATTGATGGGCGTCGAACACAATCATTTGGTCATCGATGGGATCTACAACGCCCACGGTAGATAGTAGAGCCTTCTTTTGGGAAAGACACATTTGGAGAGGAGGAGTTCAGTGTGGAAATCGCGAGCGAGGGATTGCACCCATTTCATCTGCTATACTATACGAATGGCGACTCAACCGGAGACGGAGCAGCTCGACCAGGAGGTCCCTTAGGAATCTTGGTATGAACCTCAACTTTGGGTTGAGGGATGTATGAGGCACGGATGTCGCAAGAGGCTCTGTAGAACTTGAAGAAGGAGGCTTGGAGGTAGACTGAGCAGGAGGCTGGGGGTACTGGCGAGACCGAGTTTGAAGGTGAAGGTCGATGGTCGGGGAAGGATCGGAGTGCATCATAAGGATCTGGTAATCAGAGGAACCAGAAAGGGAAGGGGGGGTGGTGACCTGGCTGTTAGGCGGTTGGGTAGCCACGAATCCTTGCTGAGGGAAAGGATCAGTAAACACAGCTGGTTGGGTAGTGGCCACATTAGGAGGAGCATGAGGGGAGGCGTGCTATCCGCGCAATGTGGCTTGAGACTCCCACATCTGCCGCATCTGGGGTAAGAGGGGAAAATCGTGGGTGTAATGACCATAAACACTGCAACACGAACAAGGCTTACTTGTGCGAAGCGGCCTGTCCGGCTTGGGCTGAGTGCCCTGTTGCTGGTTGGTAGTGTTAGGGTCCACACCAGGATTGGGTCCACGGGTACCAGGGGCAGATTGGTTTGGATTGCCTCTCCACCTTCTTTGAGAAGAAGGGGGATTAGTCGCGCCCTGCTGTGCAAATACTTGCCTTGGAGGGGGCTGTAAGTGTTGTTGCGGGTTTGGAGGAGGCAAGGGAGATGGAAGCGCATATGCTGGAGGAGTTGTCGCACCAGGCTGCGGATAAAGGTAATGGTTAGGTTGGGTAACATTGAGGTAAGCAGGGGTTATTTTGTAATAATATAGCAGAGTTATCTTCTTCAGTAACATTAGTCTAAATTTAGACGAGGTCTGCGACTGCTGCGATTAGGTCTGCTACTGCTGGACTGCCGCCGTCATGGACACGCCTGGGGGCGGAGAGCCCTCTCCCCCCCCTCCTATTTCTTCTGCTGCGGCCTTTCGGAACCTCCTTTCTCTGAAAGGGAAGAAACGCCCTCTTCCTGAAGTCCCAACGTTCATTAAAAAATTAGATGAAATACCAGAGATCGCTTTGCCTGAAGAGCAGACGATCAAAATCGCTCTCGCCTTAGCTGACAGAGGTTTGGTCGGGCAGTTTATGGGCCGTTGGCCATCAACAAAAGTGACAGATGAATGGATCCAACGGAACTGGAGGCCTCTGCTAAAAAACAACGTGATCTGTTATGCTGTTGGCCGAGGATTCTTTATTTTCAAATTCACTTCCAAGGAAGACCGCGACCTGGTGTTCAGAAATGGTCCATATTTCATGGGAAACCAGGGCCTTTTCCTCAACAAATGGACCCCTGACTTCGACCCTTCTGTCGATGTCCCGAAGGAGGTTCCTGTTTGGGTCCGGCTCCCCAATCTGCCGATCCACTGTTGGAGCTTCCAAGCCCTGCAGAAGATTGGTAACAAGCTGGGACGTTTCATAGACAAAGCTGACAATAGGGGCCAATACACCTGCGCCAGAATATGCGTGGAAGTTGACCTAGAAGCTGGTCTCCCGGAAGCCATAAAACTCACAGTTGGAGATTGGCAGCACTTTCAGAAACTGGATTACGAGTAACTGCCCTTTAAGTGCCGAATCTGCCATGAACATGGTCACTTCCAACGAAACTGTCCTAAAGCCCCTGCAAGGGATAAGGTGGAAGAAGAAGGATGGAAAGAGATAAAAAAGGGCAAGGTAGTCTCAAAGCCCTCAGAACAGCCAAAATCTGGATCTATAGAGAGACCCAAGCCCACCTCCCAGGCCAATCCAATCACAAAAGAAGGGCCCTCGGTGAGATCCGGTGGGAACGCAGAAACCAATGGAGCCCAAAAAGATCCGGAAGACTTGACGAAGGAAGTAAAAGAAACTGGTGCTGAAACAATCACCCCCCCAGCATCAGGAGGCAATGAAGGTAATATAGACAAGGAAGACCATATCAGCCTGGCTTCCGAATCTGATGAAGACTCAGAAGGAAGAACCTACGAATCAGACAGTTCACATGCCACCCCTATCAAATCAGCCAGGGGTCGAAAATCCAAGAAGAAACAGAGAGAGGAGAAAACTTATCTGGATGTTCTCCAAGGCTCTCAAAAAACTCTCAAGGGAATGATGAATACGAGATCAGGGCGCAAGCACGGCTCGGCTCCAAAAGGAGCCACAAGCTCTCAAGCCGTTAAATAATGAAGTACGTCTCCTGGAATTGCAGAGGATTAGGTAGCAGGCTAAAAGAAGATGCCCTGAAAGATATAGTAAGAATGTATTCGCCTGAAATCCTCCTCATCCAGGAGACAAAGTTGGAGGAAACTCTCCTCCTCCAGGCTAGCAAAACCTTCTGGCGCAAAGGATTTGGTTGTGCCGTCAGTGCAAGAGGCGCATCCGGTGGAATCGCTACATTCTGGGATAGCTCTACCTATGACCTGATTCAAAAAGACAGCTCCACCCATTGGCTGTTCACGAAGCTTCTCCATAAAGACTCCGGACAACAAGTAAGTATGTTCAATATATATGCTCCTGTTCTTCCTTCTGAGAAAAAATTCTGTTGGGATTCGATCTTGACCTATCTTTCGCTGCATAATCCTGAAAACATTATCATAGCTGGTGATATGAATGTCACTCTTGCTGTAAATGAGAAAAAGGGAGGCTCCCTGGTCAGGGACCCAGCTAGAGAATGGGTTGAAGACCTCATGTTGGGATGGGAATTGGAGGATATCAAGCCCACAGCAGGGAAGTTCACCTGGTCTAACAAAAGGGTGGGGCCAAATCATATTGCAGCTCAGTTGGACAGATTTTTGGTCCAATCCTCTTTCCTAACTTGCGGTCTAACGGCCTCGTCCAAAATTCTGCCAAACAGCACCTCTGATCACAAACCAATTATTCTCGAGCTGTCCACGGAAGAAAATCTTGGCCCTATCCCCTTCAGATTCAGCTCACTATGGCTTCAGCATGAGGGGTTCCAAGAGATGGTTTTAGATGCCTGGAAAAGACCTGTTCATGGCTCCCCTTTCTACGTGTGGGAAGAAAAAATGAGGGGGCTCAAAAAAAGGCTCAAGGAGTGGGCCAGAACGCTGAAAAATCCCTCCTCCAAACGAAAGAAGGCCTTGGACAGTCTTGCTGCCCACCAAATAACTTTGGAAAATTCAGTTGTTTCCCAAGATCTTCTTCAGAGAGAAGTTGAGCTGCAAAAAGTGTTCCATAAAGCAAGTAGGGAAGAAGAAGATCTATGGAGGCAGAAATCCAGAGCTCTCTGGCTTCAAGCCGGGGACAAAAATACTAGCTTCTTCCACAAACATGCTGAAGCTCGAAAGCAATTCAAAGTTGTTAAAGAAATACATCATCAAAATGCGGTAGTTAAGGACTTTGAAGACATCAAGCGGGCAGCTCATTCTCACTTCAAAGATCTCTACTCTGCCCCCGATGATCCACCTATGAATCCCCATGCCTATCCGATGAATTTGATTCCTCAATGTGTTCAAGATGCTGACAATTCTATGCTGACTGCTCCAATCAGTATGAATGAACTTAAAAATACACTGGACAGTATGGAACCAGACAAAGCTCCTGGTCCAGATGGGTTCCCTGTTAGATTTTATCTTTCCTGTTGGGACATAATAAAAAATGACCTCTTGAGAATGATCAGAAAATCTCAATCTTGTACAAAGATCGGAGGCGGCATCAACTCAGCCTTTCTGGCATTGATTCCGAAAGAGAAAGGTGCTGCTGATTACAGCAGATTCAGGCCAATCTCGTTGTGTAACTCCAGTTACAAGCTGATCACTAAAATTATAGCCAATCGCCTCAAGAAAATCTTACCGACCATCATCCCTGAAAACCAAGGAGGTTTCATCAAAGGGAGAAAGATTCTTGACAACATTGTGCTGGTTCAAGAAGCTGTTCATTCAAGCTATCACCGTAAGGAGAAAGGTATGGTGATCAAGCTGGACTTGGCAAATGCATTTGACAGAGTAAAGCATGAATTTCTGTTTATGGTTATGAAGAAAATGGGTTTCTCCTCAGCCATCATTAACTGGATAAAAGCCTGCATTGCCTCTCCTTGGATAGCGCCTTTGGTTAATGGTCGACCTTCAGATTTTTTCCAAGCCTCTCGGGGCCTAAGACAAGGCTGCCCTTTGTCCCCGCTTCTTTATGCCATTCAAGCCTCTGTTCTAAGCTTCTAACTGGACCATAATCAACAGACTCAAACCCTGCCTGGCCTTCGTATGGTTCATCAGGTCAAAGATATAAACCATGCCCAATTTGCTGATGACACTTTATTGCTGGGGGGGGCAAGCATAAACTCTGCTAAATCCTTCAAGAAGGAGCTGGACATTTATAGAGAGGTCTCGGGCAGCAAGATCAACTTTCTAAAAAGCACAATCTATAGCTGGAACTGCTCGGTTAAGGAATTATCTGATATAGCAAGGATTCTTGAAATGGAAGGGTCCTGGGCCTGGGACTCCTTTAAATACCTAGGGGTACCAATTTTCAAGTCCACTCCTAAAGCTGCCCACTGGCTGCCACTTCTGGACAAGATCAAAGGCAGAATCCATGCCTGGGGTGCTTCATGGCTGAATAACGCTGGAAAGATCATTCTGATGAAAGCTGTTCTCTCAAGTCTTCCGCTATATCAGCACTCTATCCTCCTTGCCCCAAAAACCTTCATCAACAAGATGGAAGCTCTCCTAAGGCGTTTTCTGTGGGAAGGGGGAAAAAATAACGAAAGAAGGTTGCATCTTGTGAAATGGGATATTATTAAAAAGCCTTTTATGGAAGGAGGGCTTCAAATTCGAGATCTGGCCGCCCAAAATCAGGCTTTGGGAACCAAGCTACTATGGGACATAGTCTCTGGAAAATTAAGTTGGAGCAAGAAAGTCTTGTGGAGAAAATATTTCCATGGAAAGCGCCTTAGATGTTTGGACCAGCCTCCTAGAACCTCTAAAGGTTCTCATGTGTTTAAACTCTGCTTCAAAGCTCTGGATCATTTCAGCAATAAGCTGTACTGGATTTCAGGCAATGGGCAAAAAATAAGAATCTGGGATGACTCTATCCTGGGTGACCAACCTTTAAATCAGATGGAAAATCTTACCAATATCAAAGAATGGCTCCAAGCTCGAAATTTAAATACTCTCTGGGACATATCCTCTTGGACGGAGGATAGTCTTTGGGATTGCTGGCACCTGGGGGAGGTTCCTCAGAGGCTGGAAGGTGAAGCCTCAGTTCTCTTGGATAATCTTCAAGGAAAAGCTCCCCTAAAAGCTTCAGCAAAATACAAACGAGGTTGGGGTTCTGTCTCAGGTTCATATACAGCATCTGAAGGCTACAAAAGCATTATGACCACCCCGAATGTTCCTCCAAATCCTGCCCAATGGAATTTTATTTGGAACTCCCCCTCTCTGCCCAAAATAGATTTTTTCTGCTGGACTTTAGCTCACAATAGCATCCTCACTTGTGACAATCTCCGCAAGCGCGGTATGGAAGGTCCATCCTGGTGCAATCTTTGCATGTCGGATGAAGAATCAGCAGATCATCTGTTCCTAACTTGCCCCTTTGCACTAGAAGTCTGGAAGGGGGTCCTTATGTTAAATCCGGATAATTTCGAGCTCCCTAGGAACATACCAAATATTTTCCAAACCTGGAGCAAATTATCTCCTTTTGGTCTTTCCAAAAATCTCCTTCTCAAAAGTTGCTGGCTGTGGATCCCCAAGATTGTTTGCTGGAAGTTGTGGCTGGAAAGAAACAATAGACTATTCAGAAACGAACGCTGCAAATCACCTAGAGTCATCTCCAAAGTCAAAGCTCTTTTGGGTGAAATTCTAGAAACCAAATATGCCAAAAAGACTGGTAATGCTCTGAACAGAGAAGAAGAACTCTGGCTGAATGGACTGGTCCCTAACCATAAGGACTGTTCCACCCCTTCTGCAAGTGTCCATTCCACCTGGGAAATCAGACTGGAGGAGCATGAGTTCATAAAATGGAGGTCGGCACTGAATGAGCACTGCCTATTCTTTGACGGGGCCTCCAAAGGCAACCCTGGTATCGCAGGAGGCGGTGGGGTTCTCTTGGGCCCTGAGGGTTCTGAAGTGTTCCGGTTTGCTTGGGGTCTGGGCAAGGAATCAAACAATAGAGCGGAGGCTCTGGCCCTGTGGCAGGGCCTTCATCAAGCAATCAACGGTAACTACCTCTCCATTTCAGTCTTCGGGGACTCCAGGATCATTATACAAGCGCTGAACACCAAAAAGTACCCCTCTCAGATCCATTTATCAGCTATACTCAGGAAAATTAGACTTATCTTACCCAAATTTCATAAGATCTCTTTCTATCACATCCCCAGGAATTTAAATGCCCAGGCAGATATGGAATCCAATCTTGGCGTGCTGCGAAGTAAAAGATCTCTATCAGTCAACTATGTCGACTCCTTCTGCAACATTCCTTAAGCCAGGTATTCTCTGGGCCATATTTCTGCTGGGCTTTCCTCTGTTCCCTTGGCCTTTCCAGTTCCCCTGCTATCTGAACCGCAACATCTTTAATGATCATCTGAATTCAATTCTGGTTCCCTCTCTTATGATTTCTTAAGCACTGTACTACTAGCATTACTCTGACGAATGAGCCTCGGATTGAGTCACTCTTTGTAATGACAAAACGCTCTCGGGTTGACATATTAATGTGAGGTAATTAGAGGTGAAAGAGACCCTTTTTATAGCTCTACAGAGGGGACAATCGTGGGTGTAATGACCGTAAACACCGCAACACGAACAAGGTTTATTAGTGCGAAGCGGCCTGTCCGGCTTGGGCTGAGTGCCCTGTTGCTGGTTGGCAGTGTTAGGGTCAACACCAGGATTGGGTCCACGGGTACCAGGGGTAGATTGGTTTGGGTTTCCTCTCCGCCTTCTTTGAGAAGAAGGGGGATTAGTCGTGCCCTGCTGTACAAATACTTGCCCTGGAGGGGGCTGTAAGTGCTGTTGCGGGTTTGGAGGAGGCAAGGGAGAGGGAAGCACATATGCTGGAGGAGCTGGCGCACCAGGCTGCGGATAAAGGTAATGGTTAGGTTGGGCAACATTGAGGTAAGCAGGAGGTTGGGCAAAGGGAGGAGGCATGCCATATCTTGGATACATGCTATCGGGAGGGGAAAGAGTGCTAGAGGTGCTGGCCCCTCCCTAAGGGAGACCATAGCCCATAGGAGGTTGAGCGTACGGATGGGAAAGGGCTCCAACGATACCGTCGGCGGAATGAGATGCCCCCGGGGCGTTAGCGCCGCCGGGCCTGGGGAGGTCAGGAAGAACGGTATAAACATAACCAGATTGAGCGTAGATCAAGTCATATTTCAAGGCTATTTGGAGGGCGGCTTCTTCAGTTTGAGAAAAATGGGAGGCGACATCTTTGCCAATGGGAGCTAGAAGGGTGCGAAGGAACCAGTCCATATAAACCCGATCTTCAAAGGGAGGGGCTCGACATAAGCTCCATCTTCTTCGCCATTCCTGAACATGGGCGGAAAGGCGGGTTGAAGAGGATTGCTTGAAGGAAGTCAAGAGCTCCGTGCCAGTGTCGTATCAGAGAGGGAGCTGGAAATAAGACAAAAAGGCTTGGGCAAGGGTCGCAAAGGTGGTATGGGAAGAGGTGGCTTGCTCAACATACCATTTAGAAGCTTTGCCAGTAAGCGTGCGTTGGAAAAATGAAGACGGATGGAGTCATCGGTAATGGAATTGGAGGAACACCACATGTGGAAAGATCGGACATGATTGGTTGGATCTTCTCCAGCTTGGCCTTCGAACTTAGGGATGTCGGAAGGGAGCTTGGTTGGCATGGCAGGCCAACCAACATCGTGGCAGATAGGGTCATTGATCAACTGATTGAAATCGGGGAGGCTGAGGCCTGCAATGTATGGCAGCAAGGGGGTGGCCGGGGTAGTTCCTGTGGCGGTTCCGCTAGTAGTCGGGCCGGCATTAGGGCCGGGAGAACCGCTAGCGTTAGGCCCTAGACCAGACATAGTGAAGGTGGTAGGGGGAGAACCAGGAGGAGAAGGAGAACCCGATGAATCAGGAGAGGAGTCGGAGTGCGAATTCGAAGGAGGACTGGCTCGACGACGACGGGGCGGAGCAGGTCGATCAACCGGAAACTGAGGGTGAAGGCCAAGAAGTCTCCGGGAAAGGCGCCTAGAAGGCGCAATGATGACAGGAAGAAGGAAACCGACAGGGGCAGAAAGGGACAGAATCAAGAGAGTTCAAGGGAAGACAAGGTGCAGTGACAATTGATTTTAGAGTCTTTGCCAGGTGGTGTTAACCAGGCGCTTCTTCACTTAGGGTCAGTGTGTGGTGTGCGCTAATTTTAATTTTTTAAAACCCTTTTCGTTTTGAGAGCAAGAAAAAGTGTGCTGCGTAACTGAAAAGAAATCTGCAAAGAACAGTATATAATGCTGAAATAACAGAACATTTAACAGCTAACCATGCATCAATCTATCCCAAAAAGGCAGGTCTCTCAAAACTATTCTAAAAGAGGGCAAGAATCTAGTCAAAACACACATAAAAAGAGGCCAATAGATCTAGGGTCAAAAGGGACAGGGATCTAAAGGATAAAGCTACTGAAAAGAGGTGCAGATCATAGCCAAGAGACAGAGGCAATGTCGCTGGAAAAAGGAAGGTAATCAGCAAAAAGCGGAGGGGGCAAGGAGGAGGCCCTAAAAGTAGATCCAAACAAATCTTCAGGAGGTGATTTGAGAGGTAGAAGAGCTGATTACAATGGATCTGAAAGGGAGGTAACAGATCTGGAAAAAAGGAGGCTGAAGCTCTGAAAAACAGACGGCTGAAACAGCTAAAACTCTTCCACCAAAAGTGGAGGGTACTAAAGCCCTAGGGGGCTAGGTTCCCACTTATATGAGTAAAAACGGATCAGAACTTGGTCAAGGCGGGCTGAGCCAGAGGCTGGAAGACCCTGACAGAAGCTGCAGCAAAACCCAGAAAAATTGCAGAAAAATCACTGAAAAATTGGCAGGTCGCAGGTTCTGACCTGTTTTCAGTGCAGGTCGCAGAAAAGGGGCAAAAAAGTGCGACCTGGAGGTCCAGGTCGCAGGTTATGGGCCAAAAAGTGCGACCCCCCATTCCGATTGTCTCGGCGGCAGATTTTCAGAAAAGTTGCCGTCTCAGTTGCGGCTGGTGTCGCTTACCTGCGCAATAGGGCCAGAAACACACGGAAGTTAGAAATTTTGATGTTTTAGGGTTTTATGTGAGAAAAAGAACATAAAAATAGGAAAAATAAACAGCTAAAGAGAAACCCTAGGGTCTGAACTAGCTGGATATGCAGGAATAGGAAAAACGACAACGGTCGTAATTTAAAACCCATGTGGAGTCGCCATTTGTTAGTATGAATCCTTTGTCGAGGTGTACGAAAAAGGACCACTTTAGCTACGCATAACTAATAGGCCTAACAACAAGAGTGGCTGCCAATATCTTCAGATCTATGGTTAGTTGAACATAAAAGAGCTGCAAAAACCAGATCTATGCATGGAAAGACATTAAGCAGAAAAAACAAGGGTTTGCTCCATATACCAATAGACAAGACAAGAACAATTTTTGAAAGAATTTTTATATTAATCGGGCACCTGGGAGGAAAACAAGAAGGCGTATCCAATTCTCCTCGGTGGGATGGGTTCTTGGAAGTCCTCAGCACTTCAGATCTAAGATTTCTCTCTCTTGTTGGTGTAGAAAACCCACACAAAGAATGGAACTCAAAGGGAGCTCACACAGCAAATGGCAGAAAAGGGTGACCAAGTGTATAGATCCCGAGTGATCTAATAGGAAACAAAAGGTGAAGAATGGTAGGAAAAACCCTCCTATTTATAACAAAATATTGGGTCATTCTAGATCTTGGTGCATGGGTTAACCAGATCTAGATCCACTTTTTATGGAATATTTTATTATATTTGTTGGAGGAAAAAGGTATTTGACTTGGGTCAAATCCCTTAATTTGTTAAAAATAAATAAATAAATGATTTATTTATCTTTTTAAGGAAGTGGTTAGAAGATAATCAAATAAATAATGATTTATTTAATTATTTAAGTGGTTGAAAGATAATTAAATAAATAATGATTTATTTAATTATTTGTGGGTGATTTGGTCATATTTAACAAGGAATATTATCTAAATAAGGTTTAAATAATTATTCCTAGAAAATAATAAGATAAATAAAGTTTTATCTAATTAATTTCTTTGATTTGGGGTTAAACATGACTGGGAATAATAATTAAATTATGGTTTAATTAATTATTCCATGAGGAAAATCAAACAAATATAGGTTTGTTTAATATTTCCTTTTGGGGTTTCCTGTTTTAACATAGTGAAGGCAATTTTACTTAGGGTAAAATTGGTCTTACATGGTGTACTTGGGTCCATCTAATGATAATAGGTTAGATGACCAAAAAGTGGTGTAACAACTGCTATTGATGTTGTACTACCACTAGCTGATCCATGAAATTTATATTACAATTGTATATTTTTAACATTATTCAGTTATATATATATATATATATATATATATATATATATATATATATATATATATATATATATATATATAGATGGTCCATTTATTTTATGTTCATGTTGCAGTTGTACTTAATTTACATTTTGGTGATCATCATGATGTGTATATTGTTAGGTCATGTTAGATATGTTCATTTAATGTTTATCTTGCAGATAGATGTGTATGTGATAGCATGAGTTATTTGACATGAGATGTATATTTGATGTTTGTGTTGTGATAATGTTAATATATAATGTTAATTTGATGTTTGAATGTGTTTTTTAGTCGAATATAATGTTTGTACGATGGTTATCATGATTGTGATGTTTATTAATTAATTTAATATTAAATGACCATGATATTTATTAAATATTATGTCGTGATTGTAATTTAAATTTAATTTTAATTGTATGTAAAACTGTAAAATTGTATTTGTATTTGTAATTGTAATTTTAACTGTAATTGTATGTAAAATATTTAATGTAAAATTTTAATTGTAATTGTAATATTTAATTTATTATGAAATGATTGTTATTGTAATTTAATATATGACAAATTGTAAAATTTTAATTGTAATTCTAATTGTATGTAAAATTCTAAAATTGTAGTTGTATTTGTAATTGTAATTTTAATTGTAATTGTATGTAAAATATTTGTAAAATTGTAATTGTAATTGTAAATGTAATTCTAATTCTAATTCTAATTGTATGTAAAATATTTGTAAAATTTTAATTGTATTACTGTGAAATGATTGTAATAGTAAAATTTTAATTGTAAATGTAATTGTATGTAAAATTAAAATTGCAATTGTAATTCTAATCGTAATTGTATGTGAAATTGTAAAATTCTAATTGTAATTGTAATTGTAAAATTTTAATTGTATTAATGTGAAAATTTTAATTGGATTAATGTGAAATGATTTTATTAAAATTTTTAAATTTTTAAATTTGTAAATAATTGTAAAATAATAAATCTAGAATAATATGAATTGATGTAACATAATAAACTTTAGAAAATAATGAAAATAAATTCATGTACTTTAGAATTATCATTATTTTATTATGATCTTACATACAAAAAAAAAAAAAACTTTATACAGTCTGGTGCGCTTATCATCATAACATGCACCGGTGCTTCACAACTCTTCCGCACCGGTGCGTCATAAAACACTGCGCCTAAACAAAAACCTCGATCTTACAAACTGTCCCAGTGCACCTATAAAACAACGCGCACCTGAACAGGGTTATTCTGTAAAGTGCAATATTGGAGTAGCAGAGGGTTCGAATCGTGGACAAGAATTTTTCTGAGGAGATGAGGGTTTGAAAATATGAGAGTTTGAATTTTAGATGAGAAGTTTATAGCAGAGAAAATGAGTGATTTAAATAGAAATATATACAAAGACGCTTATAGGGATGCAGATGGATACAGAGCTCAACAGAGTATAAAAGGATAAAGGGAGTACAGGTTGAGATCGACAGAGAGCATTCGGTTGAGGCCGACGATAGGGTTAAGAGGTCCCATGATGGAGAAATGGAGAGAAAAGTTGATGGCAGAGAAATATCAATCGAGGCAGTCGATAAAGCCAAGAGGCACCATGAAGGGAAGGTTTCTCATTCCCTTAAGGACAACAAAGAAAGATCAATTTACGTTGTTGATCAAGATGGTAGATCCCATGAAGGGAAAGAATCTCCAGAATGTGTTTAAAAGAAACTGGGAGTATTGTCCAAGATTCGGTTGGCTTACATAACTTTTACCAACAAAGTTGATGTCGCATAAAATCACATCTTCGGCTTTCAATTGAACCTGAATGGCATCTCTAACTTCTTTGAGTTGTGGTCCTGTGGATGAAACCAGTAAAATGTTTTCTTGTATTATAAATGGAAATCCAGTGACCATTTTTGTGGGAAGAAAAGCATAGATACCTACAGCTACCATATTTTCACCTGCAAATCGGTTTCCCATTGGAAAGGCTAATGTAATAACCTATTTTTCAATGTCTTTCCTCTGCTCAACCCTATACTCATTTTCTATGGGAAACCATTTCCTCCACATGTAATAACTCCATCGTCTAGTCGAAAATCAGTCTTATTCTGCTAACAAATGCAGAAGGAAGGACTATTGTCATTTCTCCCATAACATTACCCTTCTGCAAATTATATGTATTAATTGCTGGCAAGCCATCCTTCTATCTGCAAATTATATTCTAAAACATATTGGTTACAAATAGTTAGTGCCAATTATAACAGGTTCACATGCCACAATTTCCCACTTGGGCCCTGTAGTATTGCATCTTCACACGCTCCACATTGTGTTCTCTCCAGATAATCAGTGAGGACCTTCTGCAATAAACAAAATTCATTGGAAGAATATTTATTTCCATCAAGAATTTATCCAATTCCAATTCTCAATTTTAATTCTAATTCTAATTCTCAAGAATAAACAAAATTTTGATTCTCAATTTCTATGGTTGGAGTTCACTAAATTTTGGTGTACACACCTAAAATTAATTTCGGTGCCTTAACCACAAATCAGTGCTATTGTACATATAACTGCACCGGTTCCGGTGTTACAAAAAGACGCACAGGTGCGGTGATATTTAATGATGCACCGGTGAAAAATAAATGCAAATAAAAAAAAAACACAACTCTATTTTCTTTAAGTGAAAAAAAAGTAGCAAATTGAAAAATGGGCGGCAAAATATTTTCGAAAATATAATTTCTTAAAATAATTCTTTAAATACTAAACACATTTCATTATTTCACTATTTTTGCTCAAATTTCAGCCAGATATTTGGAGGAGACATACCTGGAGCAAGAGAGCACGAGGGCACTGTGGAGTAGAGAAATACGTTCGAATAGAAGTATTCAAACAATCAGAAACCAAACCTCTGGTGATTCAAACCCTGTATCATAGAATTTCAAACCATCTCATGATTAAATTTGATTTTTTTAAACTTTTTTTTCTGCATTTTTTTTACTTTTTCTGCAATTTCATCCATTTTTACCCTAAACCCTTCATTTTTTTGTTTTTTCCCTTTCTTCTCCCTATTTATGTGATTTTAGAATTATGGATTTTCATTTTAGATTGACATCCAACCCACAGGACGACTTACATAGTCGGATCCCAATCCATTCGGCCATTGCGTGAATTTTTGAAAAAAATGGATTTTTTTTTACTTTTTTTTTCTACATTTTTTTTACTTTTTCTGCAATTTCATCCATTTTTACCCTAAACCCTTCATTTTTTTGTTTTTTCCCTTTCTTCTCCCTATTTATGTGATTTTAGAATTAGGGATTTTCATTTTAGATTGACATCCAACCCACAAGACGACTTACATAGTCGGATCCCAATCCATTCGGCCATTGCGTGAATTTTTGAAAAAAAATGGATTTTTTTTTTTATCGGTGCGCCTTGCGTAACCTAGCGCACCGGTGCACTGTATTATAAAGTGCACCACGCAAGTACTATGTAATAAAAAATTTGAAAACATTTTTTTTAAATCAATGCGCCACATCTGAAATAGGGCACCGATGTCCCATGTTACGAGGATAACACCGTACGATCTATTAAAATGTTTGTGTGGTGTGTTTATAATACCCCACGCACCGTATGGTCTATTATACTATTTTGCGATACATTTTTAATAACCCCACGCACCGACGGCGATGCGTACATCATGAAAGGCGCACCGGTGTCTTGAGATTTATTTTTTACCCGAAAATTAGACAATTTATTTATAAATATATTAATTAATGATATGGTGTAGGTTTAAAATTGATAAAGAAATGAATGACAAGAGATCAAGTAAAAAAAATACTAATAACACATTAAGAAAAGCAAAAAAGGAGAGTTCTTTGTAAATTCTTTATAAAAAATATTATTTTTGAACTATATGTAAGTTTGACTAATATGTATTGTTTACTGTGTACCATGCAAAGCCACAAAATGATGAAACTTGATAAGATTATTTCTGATCTAGGACCAAAAGAGCGTAAAATCTTGATGGAAAAATTGCAAAAGGATGAATCAGGTGAATGAAAAAATACTATCGATCCAATATGAGTTTCTTCTTTTAATTATCATTAATAATATACTTAAAATTATTAGATAACATGTGTCAAACAGTTTATTAATTCACATATGTTTAATGTTCTACAAGGACCAACAACTCAGAAAAGGAATGTTGTTCTAAGAAAAGAAAAAAAATAGAACATGCAAATGAAAATGAATTGCTCCTTAGCTCATCTGGAGTGGTACTGGAAGTTAACGGAAGGGGAAAAATTTTTACAAAAGTTTGAGGGATCCAGTGGAACGAATGTATAGATGTTCTTTCCACTTAAAATACAAAAATCAATCCAATAATTCCAAGAACCAAATTTTATCTAAACTACAGGAAGAGTTTCCATAGAATTGGTCAATGATACATGTCAGAATTTTAATAGAAAAAACATACAACAAAAAAAAGGAGTGAAAAATTAATATTCCTTTAAATGTTTGTCTAGAATTATTTATAAATATCACTTTTGTTATATTCGCTTTTCATATATCAGTATAAAAATTAAATATTTTATTGTCATGTTACATTTTCAGGACGATTATGAAAATATTAAAAGATGAATGAGTTGATATCAGAAATATGCCAGTAGGAATGTCCAAAAAGGTGTACAAGGAGATGTTCAAATAAATGGACAAAATTGCATCACAGGAGGAGCCATCTCAACAACAACGTTCTTCAAATGTAATACGTAATCATTGGAATTTTTGGTCATTAGGTACAATAAATAAAAAATTTAGCATTAAATATTAATTTTCAAGAATTTTCTTACAGAAAAGAAAAGAAAATGGAACCCATTCAACACATAAAATAGGACAACAAGGATGAAAATGTTGATATCTAAGTTTGTGAGTAATTTTTACTTCCTTATAGCAACTTAACTAGATTTCATTTTTGTATTTTTTAAGTTGTTTTACAAAAATCATCATTGAATGTCTTCAAATAGGTGCTAACATAGAAAGAAGAACCATCAGACGAATTGATTGAAATTGGGTTAAATATGGGTTGTGAGTATATGTTGGCATATCAGAAATTAATTGTGGAATTTGTAAGCATCTATCGATCTTGTTTTACTTAGCTTTGTATATAATTAATAGAACAAAAAAATATTTTGTAGGAATTTGAATAACTAATATATTATTCACTAAGATTCTCCTGATCACACATTATTTTAGCTTCATGCATAATACAGAATCTCTTCTACCATTGATCATCACATGCGGAAATAAAATCAATTGCATGCATACATTAAAACCACAAACAATCACACATATGAACACATTATTTAATGGGAAAGCTTAAAGCTGAAAACCCCAACTATCTGTATATTATATGTCATGGAGATCATGTAACAATCATAGTAAAAAAGCTCCTCACAAGCTCTCATGCACACCCTCAATTGCTACACACTATCAAGCTAGATCAAGAAAAACACATGCTCCAATCTTTTGCCACTTGATAGCCAGTCTCTATTGCGTAATCAATGCTATTGGATGGCTTCATTAAATAGATAAACCACCTGGCTTGTACTATGCAATCCTCATGGGCTTCTCCACCTATCTGTGTGTTGCAAATAGCAATAGTATAGTCACAACTAATAGTTAACCTGCTCTTTCACCTATGTCTGCACTAGTCTCCACTGAAACTGTCCATGCACTGAAGTTAACTGATGCATTATTTAGTTGATTAATGAGTTTATAAATAGTGAATTAATTAATAATTAATTCACACCATTCTCACTAATTGTATCAATTAGTTAAACTAAATACAAATAGCTCAACTATGTTTAGATTAGTTAAACTGAATACAACTCCACTAACTTCCTCAATCAACTCCACCAAACTCTGTCACATGAGTTCTAACTGAAGTATCCATGCAATAGCTCCACATAACCCTCGGGAATAGCGTAATTCCTTCTGTCAGCTCCTGTGCCACATCTGTGCACTTAACTGAAGTGCTCCAAGAGAATAAGATAATGTTTAGAGTCTAAATATTATTAAGAGCTAATAATATTCGACATATCTATTTTTAGACTGGCAATCTAAAAATAGATTCCGCCCAGTATGTCTAAAAATAGAATTCCATATATTTTTCCCGACTTGACCAACCATCCACAAATAGCATCCTGCAACTCATAGAACATGATCCATATGTCTAAAAATAGACATAGTCTAAAAATAGACTTTGCGCCAAAAATAGCCTGCGGGCCCACTTAGTGAAGGCGACTCCTTTCCACTAAGCTCATCATCTTGTTACAATCTCAACACTCCCTCTCAACAAGATAAGGATTATCTGCAACCCCTATCCTACCCCTGTGGTATTCAAATTTTCTCCTGGTGAGCGCCTTCGTCAAGATATCAGCATCCTGATCCTCCGTGGGAATGTATGAAGGTAACATGACCTTCCGCTGCCCATAATATTTGATATGATGATACCGTATGTCAATGTGTTTAGATATATCATGAAATACTAGATTAACAGAGAGTTTGATGCAACTCTGATTATCACAATAAATCACAGTAGGCTCTAAGTGTGAACCGAACAACCCGACCAGGATCTTCCTCATCCATATAGCCTCGCATGTAGCCAAACTCACTGCCATATACTCGGCCTCTACTGAACTGAGTGCCACGGATCTCTGCTTCCTGCTGTACCAAGAAACTGCTGTCGACCCAATATTGAAAATCCCTCCAGATGTGCTCTTTCTGTCCGTTGGGCTTCTTGCCCAATCTGCATCCATGAAGCCACATAGCCTCACCTCATCCGAATGTCTGTACCATAATCCATATCCCGATGTGCCTCTGAGATATCTCAATATATGCTTCCCTGCCTTCCAAAAGAGCTTGGTTGGCTTAACCATAGCTTGTGAAAGCTGGTTAACAGCATAGCATATGTCGGGTCATGTATTGACCAGATACATCGCATGAAGCCCCACCAGCGTCGATGAACGGTGGCATGCACTACCTCATTTGAAGTAGCATCCTCCTTCCTCCAACCACCATGACAAAGTATCAACGAGCTTGAAGCCATGCATGCTAACTTCTCCGGTATCTCCGGGCATACTTGCAAGGAAACAAATAATTCAACCTTTTATTTAGCAAATTTGCAATCGAAATAATGAAGGAGGCCCAAGTCCTTCATCTCAAACTCCTTTGCAAGATCGGCCTTGCATGAGTGTATCAACGATTCATCACTGTCAAAAATCATCTACATAAAGTACAATGATCAGCAACGTACCGTCCACCACAATCTGGTATAGGTTAGGATCCGCCTCACTCTTGGAGAATCCAAGTCCAGTGAAATAACTGTCTATCTGTGTGTACCAAGGACGAGGTGCTTGTTTCAACCCATACAACGCTCTCTTGAGCCTGCACACATGTGAATCGCTGCTGAAGATCTCAAAACATTCAGGCTTCTCTATGTACACCTCCTCCTCAATGACTCCGTTGAGGAACGCAATCTTCACATCCATCTGATGAATGTGCCACAACATCTGCGCTGAGAGAGAAAGAATCGTCCGTATGGAAGAATACCTTGCAACAGGTGCAAAGGTCTCCTCATAATCGATCCCCTCAATCTGTGAAAAGCCTCAGGAAAAAAATCTAGTCTTGTACTTCTCCACACTCCCGTCAGCTGCCTGCTTCACTTTGTAGATCCATCTCGAACCCACCACTGATTTCCCCTCCAACCTCGGGACAATCTCCCATGCACTCTTTCTAACAATCGAATCACACTCTTCCACCATGGCAAATACCCATGCGGGGTCCTCCACAGCTTCCTCGAAAGAGGATGGCTCCTTCACGATACACTTTCTCATAAGAGCCATGTATCCAATATACCGGTCAGGTGATTGTCTCTATCTGTGCTGTGATGTAGGTGCTCCTACAACCTTCTCTGCATCTTGAGCCAGTCTCTCAGCTTCTGTAGTGCGCTTCCACCCTATGATGGTTGGCGCTGCCTGAGTGGTCTCTTCCACTCCATGAACCTCATCTTGTGCCTGATCCACATCCTGAGACTCATCCCTAGGAACTAATAGCTCCTCATTTGCATGCAAGTGTGGCTCCCTCTCAAGCGAACACTTCATGACTTTCTCCTCATGAAATTTGATATCCCGTCGCACAACAGTCTTGCGACTGTCTGGAAAATACACACGATAGTTTTGGGGTATATCAGTGTACCCCACAAATATCCCAACCTCCACAGTCGGATCCAGCTTCTTCCTGGCATCCTTCATCACATGAATGTAAACAGGTGAACCATAAATCCTCAAATGGGAAATATCAGGCCTCTTACCAGAAAATGCCTCCTCGGGTGTACTCATGCCAAGTATCCTGTGAGGACAACGGTTCTGCACATATACTGTAGTATTGCATGCCTCAGCCCACAAGTGTATGGGTAGGCCCTGATCATGCAACATCGCCCGTGCAGCACCCACGATCGTTCTGTTCTTCCGCTCAGCAACCCCGTTCTGTTGTGGGTTATGAGGTGCTATGAGCTCTCTTCGAATTCCTTCTGCACTGCAAAAGTCCTTGAATTCGCGAGAGATGAATTCACCACCAATGTCGCTCCTTAGAGCCTTCACCTGCTTCCCTGATTCTTTCTCAACCAGTGCCTTAAACTCACAGAACTTTAAGTATGTCTCGCTCTTCTTGTGCATGAAGAAGATCCAGCACTTATGAGAAAAATCATCAACAAATATCACATAATACCTGTGATTTGCTGTCGAAGCTACTGAGAAAGTTCCACACACGTCTGTGTGAATTATCTTAAGGATCGTCGTGGCGCGACTATCCTTCTCGTGAAAGGTGGCTTTCACAAATTTTCCCAAGGTACACCCCTTGCACTGATCTAACTGCGCAAGAGTGCCTTTAGGAAGCCCAGTAGAAATCTATCGCAGTATCTTCAAATCTCCATGGTGAAGGTGGCCCAATATCCGGTGCCACAACTCGGCATCATCCCGGCTCACCACTCCTTCTGCCTTGCCTGCCATTGCTGCGCAGCCATCTACCTGCAATTGATAAAGGTTCTTAACTCGAACCCCTATCCTCTAGGTCTCACCAGTTGCCTTACTGTGCAAGAAATCCTTGCCCTCGCTAAAGACAACATCATATCCCTTGTCTTCTAACATCACCACAGAGATAGGATTCTTCTTCAATCCTGGAACATGCATCACTTCCTTCAATACAAAGGGTTTACCAGACTCCCTCCCAAAGGAAATGGTACCGATACCAGTCGCACTGTATCTACCATCATCGCCCATCTCAATGTGCACTCCAAGATTTTTCTCATCCAGATCAGTAAACAAACCTCGATCTCCTGTCATGTGAAAAGACGCACCACTATCAAGAAACCACACTGATCCCGTCATACTTGAGACCAAGCATGCAATCAGCGAAAAATCCAGCTCAAACTGTGAGGCTAAGGCCTCTCCAGCTACAGTCCCAGTAGCCTGCTTATTTTTCTTCTTCTGTGGACAATTAGTGGCATAATGTCCATGTTGGTGACAGTGAAAGCACTTCACCTTGGACATGTCCTACTTCTTTCCTTTCACACCGGATTGAGAAGCATGCTTCTTGCTCTTCCCCTTCTTTTCTTTGGCATCCAAAGTGCAATTCTCTTCATTAGAGTTCTTTGATGAAGATATGTCCCTGGTACTTCGCCTTATCTCCTCTTGCACAAGATCCGGCCAAAGTCGCTCCCATCCTGGCAATTTCTCCCGACCATTGACAGAGTCCTGATAGGAATGCCAACTCTTCGGAAGCCCAAGGAGAGCCAAGCTCACCAAGTCCTCATCATCAACAGTCACCCCCACACTTCCCAACTCATCCCTGCATTGGACGAACTTTGTGAGGTACTTGGGCATACTGTCGCCTTTCTCCATTTTTATGTTCCTGAGTTTGTCCTTGAGCGCCAACTTCCTCTGATCGCTCTTGCTTTGAAATAAATCTGTCAAAGCTTTCCACATCAAGAATGGAGAGGCCTTACCATGAAGGCTGGATACTATGTGATTCTTCACGCCCTCCAACAGAATCCTTCGACACTTTGCTGTCTTCTTTTTCCATGCGTCAAGTACGTCAGCATCACTAGAAGTAGGCTTTGGAATTTCTGCATCTATGAAATCCTTCAACCCATTTTCATCCAGCACTGCCTCCTTCCTGTCCTTCCATGCAATATAATTTGAGCTTCCCTCAAGGGCATACTCCAATCACAATCTGTTGAAAGACATCTCAACTTCGACACCAAGAAAACACTGCTGCAAATTTGAATTCCACCAGCACAAAACTCAACCGCTTCAATGTTTTACAATTGCTCCAATGATCAATATCGCTCTGATACCATGTAGGAATTTGAATAAATAATATATTACTCACTGAGATTCTCCTGATCACACACTATTTTAGCTTCATGCATAATACAAAATCTCTTCTACCATTGATTATCACATGCGGAAATAAAATCAATTGCATGCATACATTAAAACCACAAACAATCACACATATGAACACAATATTTAATGGGATAGCTTAAAGCTAAAAACCCCAACTATCTGTATATTATATTTCATCGATATCATGTAACAATCATAGTACAAAATCTCCTCACAAGCTCTCATGCACACCCTCAATTTCTACACACTATCAAGCTAGATCAAGCAAAACACATGCTCTAATATTTTGCCACATGATATCCAACCTCTATTGCGTAATCAATGCTATGGGATGGCTTCATTAAATAGATAAACCACCTGTCTTATACTGCGCAATCCTCATGGGCTTCTCCACCTATTTGTGTGTTGAAAATAGCAACAGTATAGTCACAATTGATAGTTAACCTACTCTTTCACCTATTTCTGCACTAGTCTCCACTGAAACTGTCCATGCACTGAAGTTAACTGATGCATTCTTTAGCTGATTAATGAGTTTATAATTAGTGAATTAACTAATAATTAATTCACACCACTCTCACTAATTTTATCAATTATTTAAACTGAATACAAATAGCTCAACTATGTTTAGATTAGTTAAACTAAATACAAATCCACTAACTTCCTCAATCAACTCCACCAAACTCTATCACATGAGTTCTAACTGAAGTATCCATGCAATAGCTCCACATAACCCTCAGGAATAGCGTAATTCCTTCTGTCGGCCTCATGCAATAAATGCACTTAGCGAAGTGCTCCAGAGAATAGATAATGTTTAGAGTCTAAATATTATTAGAGCTAATAATATTCGACATATCTATTTTAGGCTGGCAATCTAAAAATAGATTACGCCCAATATTTCTAAAAATAGAAGTCCATCTATTTTTCCAACTTGGCCAACCATCCACAAATAGCATCCTGCAACTCATAGAATATGATCGACATGTCTAAAAATAGACATAGTCTAAAAATAGACTTGCGCCAAAAATAGCCTGCGGGCCCACTTAGTGAAGGCGAATTCTTTCCACTAAGCTCATCATCTTGTTGCAATCTCAACACTCCCTCTCAACAATATAGGGATTATCTGCTACCCCGACCCTGCCTCTGTGGTATTCGAATTTGCTCCTGGTGAGCGCCTTAGTCAATATATCAACATCATAATCCTTCGTGGGAATGTATGAAAGTAACATGATCTTCCGCTGCACACAATCTCTGATATGATGATACCAGATGTAAATGTGTTTAGATCTATCATGAAATACTGGATTAACCGAGAGTTTGATGCAACTCTGATTATCACAATATATCACAGTAGGATCTAAGTGTGAACCGAACAACCCGACCAGGATCTTCCTCATCCATATAGCCTCGCATGCAGCCAAACTCGCTGCCATATACTCGGCCTCTGCTGAACTGAGTGCCATGGATCTCTGCTTCCCGCTGTACCAAGAAACTGCTGTCGACCCGATATTGAAAATCCCTCCAGATGTGCTCTTTCTGTCCGTTGGGCTCCCTGCCCAATCTGCATCCGTGAAGCCACATAGCTTCAACTCATCCGACTGTCTGTACCATAATCCATATCTCGATGTGCCTCTGAGATATCTCAATACATGCTTGCCTGCCTTCTAGAAGATCTTGGTTGGCTTAACCATAGCTTGTGAAAGCTAGTTCACAGCATAGCATATGTCGAGTCGTGTATTGACCAGATACATAAGCGACCCCACCAACTGTCGATAAACGGTGGCATCCACTACCTTCGCTGAAGTAGCATCCTCCTTCCTCCAACCACCAGGAAGAGGAGTATCAACAGGCTTGCAGCCATGCATGTTGAACTTCTCCAATATCTCCCGGGCATACTTGCCTTGAGAAACAAATAGTCCATCACTGCGCTGCCAAATTTTCAATCCCAGGAAATAATGAAGGAGGCCCAAGTCCTTCATCTCAAACTCCTTTGCAAGATCAGCCTTGCATGAGTGTATCAACAGTTCATCACCTATCAAAATCAAATCATCTACATAAAGTAAAATGATCAGCAACCTACCCTCCACCACAATCTGGTATAGGTTAGGATCCGCCTCACTCTTGGAGAATCCAAGTCCAGTGAAATAACTGTCTATCCGTGTGTACCAAGCACGAGGTGCTTGTTTCAACCGATACAACGCTCTCTTGAGCCTGCACACATGTGACTCACTGCTGAAGATCTCAAAACCTTCGGGTTGCTCTATGTACAACTCCTCCTCAATGAATCCATTGAGGAACGTAGTCTTCACATCCATCTGATGAATGTGCCACCCCATCTACGCTGAGAGAGCAAGAATCATCCGTATGTAATAATACCTTGCGACAGGTGCAAAGGTCTCCTCATAATCAATCCCTTCAATCTCTGAAAAGCCTCGGGCAAAAAATCTTGCCTTGTAGTTCTCCACACTCCCGTCAGCTGCCTGCTTCACTTTGTAGATCCATCTCGAACCCACCATTGATTTCCCGTCCAGCCTCGGGACAATCTCCCATGCACTCTTTCTAACAATCGAATCTTACTCTTCCACCATGGCATCTACCCATGCGGGGTCCTCCACAGCTTCCTCGAAAGAGGATGGCTCCTTCACGATACACTTTCTCATAAGATCCATGTATCCAGTATACCGGTCAGGTGACCATCTCTATCTGCGCTGTGATGTAGGTGCTCCTACAACCTTCTCTGCATCTTGAGCCAGTCGCTCAGCTTCTATAGTGCGCTTCCACCCTCTGATGGTTGGCGCTGCCTGAGTGGTCTCTTCCACTCCATGAACCTCATCTTGTGGCTGATCCACATCCTGAGACTCATCCTTAGGAACCAATATCTCGTCATCTGCATGCAAGTGTGTCTCCCTCTCAAGCGAACATTTCATGGCTTTCTCCTCATGAAATTTGATATCCCGTCGCACAACAGTCTTGCGACTGTCTGGAAAATACACACGATAGTTGTGGGGTGTATCATTGTACCCCACAAATATCCCAACCTCCACAGTCGGCTCTAGCTTATTCCTGGCATCCTTCGTCACATGAATGTAAATAGGTGAACCAAAAATCCTCAAATGGGAAATATCAGGCCTCTTACCAGAAAACGCCTCCTCGGGTGTACTCATGCCAAGTATCCTGTGAGGACAACGGTTCTACACATATACTGTAGTATTGCATGCCTCAGCCCACAATTTTATGGGTAGGCCCTCATCATGCAACATCGCCCGTGCAGCACCCACGATCGTTTTGTTCTTCTGCTCAGCAATCTCGTTCTGCTGTGGGTTATGAGGTGCTATGAGCTCTCTTCGAATTCCTTATGTGCTGCAAAAGTCCTTGAATTCGCCATAGATGAATTCACCACCAATGTCGCTCCTTAGAGCCTTCACCTACTTCCCCGATTCTTTCTCAACCAGTGCCTTAAACTCACAGAACTTTAAGTATGTCTCGCTCTTCTTGTGCATGAAGAAGATCCAACACTTATGAGAAAAATCATCAACAAATATCACATAACACATGTGCTTTGTTGTCGAAGCTACTGAGAAAGTTCCACACACGTCTGTGTGAATTCTCTCAAGGATCGTCGTGGTGCGACTATCCTTCTCGGGAAAGGTGGCTTTCACAAATTTTCCCAAGGTACAACCCTTGCACTGATCTAACTGTGCAAGAGTGCCTTTAGGAATCCCAGTAGAAATCTACCATAGTATCTTCAAAGCTCCATGGTGAAGGTGGCCCAATCTCCGGTGCCACAACTCACCATCATCCCGGCTCACAACTCCTTCTGCCTTGCCTGCCATTGCTGCGTAGCCATCTACCTGCAATTGATAAAGGTTCTTAACTCGAGCCCCTATCCTCCAGGTCTCACCAGTTGCCTTACTGTGTAGGAAAGCCATTCCCTCGCTAAAGACAACATCATATCCCTTGTCTTCTAACATTGCCACAGAGATAAGATTCTTCTTCAATCCTGGAACATGCATCACTTCCTTCAATACAAAGGGTTTACTAGACTCCCTCTCAAAGGAAATGGTACCGATACCGGTCGGACTGTATCTACCATCATCGCCCAGCTCAATGTGCACTCCAATATTTTTCTCATCCAGATCAGTAAACAAACCTCGATCTCCTATCATGTGAAAAGACGCACCACTGTCAAGAAACCACACTGATCCTATCATACTTGAGACCAAGCATGAAATTAGCGAAAAATCCAGCTCAAACTACGAGGCTAAGGCCTCTCCAGCTGCAGTCCCAACAGCCTGCTTATTTTTCTTCTTCTGTGGAAAATTAGTGGCGTAATGTCCGCGTTGGTGACAGTGAAAGCACTTCACCTTGGACATGTCCTACTTCTTTCCTTTCGCACCGGATTGAGAAGCATGCTTCTTGCTCTGCCCCTTCTTTGCTTTGGCAGCCAAAGCGCAATTCTCTTCATCAGAGTTCTTTGATGAAGATCTATCCCTGGTACTCTACCTTATCTCCTCTTGCACAAGATCCGACCAAAGTCGCTCCCATCCTAGCAATTTCTCCCGACCATTAACAGAGTCCTGATAGGAATGCCAAATCTTCTAAAGCCCAAGGAGAGCCAAGCTCACCAATTCCTCATCATCAACAGTCACCCCCACACTTCCCAGCTCATCCCTGCATTGGACAAACTTTGTGAGGTACTTGGGCATACTGTCGCCTTTCTCCATTTTTATGTTCCTGAGTTTTTCCTTGAGTGCCAACTTCCTCTAATAGCTCTTGCTTTGAAATAAATCTGTAAAATCTTTCCACATCAAGAATGGAGAAGCCTTACCATGAAGGATGGATACTATGTGATTCTTCATGCCCTCTAACAGAATCCTTCGACACTTTGTTGTCTTCTTTTTCCATGCGTCAAGTGCGGCAGCATCACTAGAAGTAGGCTTTGGAATTTCTGCATCTATGAACTCCTTCAACCCATTGTCATCCAGCATCGCCTACATCTTGTCCTTCCATGCAATATAATTTGAGCTGCCCTCAAGGGCATACTCCAATCACAATCCGTTGAAAGACATCTCAACTTCGACACCAAGAAAACACTGCTGCAAATTTGAATTCCACCAGCACAAAACTCAACCGCTTCAATGTTTTGCAATTTCTCCAATGATCAATATCGCTCTGATACCATGTAGGAATTTGAATAAATTATATATTACTCACCGAGATTCTCCTTATCACACACTAGTTTAGCTTCATGCATAATACAAAATCTCTTCTACCATTGATCATCACATGCGAAAATAAAATCAATTGCATGCATACATTAAAACCACAAACAATCACACATATGAACACAGTATTTAATGGGAAATCTTAAAGCTGAAAACCCCAACTATCTGTATATTATATGTCATGGAGATCATGTAAAAATCATAGTGCAAAATCTCCTCACAAGCTCTCATGCACACCCTCAATTGCTACACACTATCAAGCTAGATCTAGCAAAACACATGCTCTAATATTTTTCCACTTGATAGCCAGCCTCTATTGTGTAATAAATGTTATGAGATGGCTTCATTAAATAGATAAACCACCTGGCTTGTACTGCGCAATCCTCATGGGCTTCTCCACCTATCTGTGTGCTGCAATTAGCAACAGTATAGTCACAATTGATAGTTAACCTACTCTTTCACCTATTTCTGCACTGGTCTCCACTGAAAATGTCCATGCACTGAAGTTAACTGATGCATTCTTTAGTTGATTAATGAGTTTATAATTATTGAATTAATTAATAATTAATTCACACCACTCTCACTAATTGTATCAATTATTTAAACTGAATACAAATATCTCAACTATGTTTAGATTAGTTAAATTGAATACAACTCCACCAAATTTTGTCACATGAGTTCTAACTGAAGTATACATGCAATAGCTCCACATAACCCTCAGGAATAGTGTAATTCCTTCTGTCAGCTCCTGTGCCACATCTGTGCACTTAACTGAAGTGCTCCAAGATAATAAGATAATGTTTAGAGTCCAAATATTATTAAGAGCTAATAATATTCGACATATCTATTTTTAGACTGGCAATCTAAAAATAGATTCTGTCCAATATGTCTAAAAATAGAAGTCCATATATTTTTCCGACTTGACCAACCATCCACAAATAGCATCCTGCAACTCATAGAACATGATCCATATGTCTAAAAATAGACATAGTCTAAAATAGACTTTGCGCCAAAAATAGCCTGCGGGCCCACTTAGTGAAGGCGACTCCTTTCCACTAAGCTCATCATCTTGTTGCAATATCAACATCTTTTATATTAAATATATGATTTGTTATGGGGTATAAAACTTACATGAAACAAAACATGGAACTACGCCAACAGATGAAATTTTTAAAGATGGCATGGTACATGGTTTTGAAAGAATGTGTGTAGTTTATGAGTCAATTGTTTTTTTTTTTCTAGATTAGAGTAATCTATTAATTAAAGGAAAATAATGTACACCTGGCCGAAGCCAAAACATAGCCTACCGGGAGGCATTTTAATTGACAGAGACTGATATTGGGCTGCCCAACGGAAGGGAAACCAGCCATGGGAGCCATAACCTGAAAAAATCCCACGCAGGGGATCGAACTGATATGTTTTTGACTGGACACTGGACATAATTACATTGCATATCTGCTGCATTGGACTCTGACTGTACTGGACCACTGTAGTGTCTGAGATTGGAAAAATGCAAAAAATAACTAACAAGTCGACCAAGCAATCCCTCAGAGAGGGCAGAGAATTGACAAAAAGACAGGAGGGGAGGGCATAGTTACTCATCCGGCTCAATTTCTTCAATTTTGCAGCTGAATTCTTCCGGATGACCATGTGCGTGGGAGCAAGCGGTGGAGGAGTGGACAACCGGCGGAGGCGCATCGACATGGCCCAGAACGACCCCAGCATCGACCTGTAAAAAAATCTTGTTCTCAGGGGGCGAACCCCTCGTATCCTGTTGCTTCTCGTCCCTATTAGTGCTGTCGTCCGGAGCATGCGCATCAGGCGGAGGCTCAGGCATTGGTTCCTCCAGGAAGATGACCGAGATGGCGACGGTAACCCGGGGTTTGTTGAGAGCACAGTCGAAGGAAAAGAGTGCAGTATGAGACTGAGCTGGTAGAGCATCGCCAGAGGGCGAGTCCAGACGACGTCCTGAACAAAGCAGACGCCCATGAAGGAAACGAGGCAAGCTATCCGATGTCGCAGAGGAATTCGACGGAGAGGAGGTGAGGGAAGGCGAGTGCCTTCTGGCTGCCCGCGAGGAGCCCCTACGACTCCGCATCCTCTGTCTGACTCTGGGCATGAATGCGACAGAATAGGAGCTGGAGTGCAAGTGAGAACTGGTGGAATTCCGCTCAGGAGGAGAGCCAAGAACTTCAGTGGCAGAAACCCGGTAACCTTCAATAGATATGTGGGAGTTATCCGCAAGCACCAAGCAGCAAGTGTTGCGACTGCGCAACCCGGTGATGGTGCGGACAATTGCTTTGTCCAGAGCAGGATTGCAACTCGACAACAATGGTGAAGGGGCAGACGGCTCCATGATAAATAACAAACCACGACTGCAACCTTCCAGCCTGTGCATTGAATGACCAAGCCTGGAGGTCGAATGTAAAACGCAATTGCAGCAGTCGAGGCTGCCTCGAGAACCTGGTGCATTGAAGTGAATCGACTCCATATCTGAACCATTAAGATCAAGCGCGGGTAATAAATGAGATTAGGTGGGCGCTAAGGATTCAAGAGGGAAGGCAGGTGGCCTCCCGTCCTTGCGCCATGCGTCCCGTCAATCCCCCCATCTCCACTTGCACCCGCATCCGGGGGTTTATGAGTCAATTGTTGCTATGGTACGTCATTTTTATTTTTATTTACATTGATGTATATTATTTAATATTGCAATTTTTATTATTCTCACCAATGTATATACACTCATTTTAGTTCATTTTTATGTTTTTAGATGGAAGGTGAAGAAGAAGAAAACAATCAACACCGTGAACAAAACATTCCTGAAAATAAACCAAGTCATGGAAGTTCTAACAGTGACAACAGTTCAAACAAAGAATGATTATCACTATGTTTGGATATCAAAGCAAGGCGTTGTATTTTTTGAAATATGTCTATGAAATCAGCCATTTTGTTTAATGTAATGGACATAGTGTCCCAATTGAAAGACAAAGGGATACCAATAACTGTCCCATTTTGTATGACAAAGATAGTCTTATTCATATATATATATGTATATATATATTATGTTTTAATTTATTCTATTGTGTTCTCCATTTTCGTTCTCAAATGCACTAATAAAAAATTAATTCATATGAATATTGTTATAAGATATATATGTGTCGATTTTTTATGAATAATGAATTTTAAAAAACCACAATAATTATGATATGACATAACAATGTAATCCAAACATCACATTCAAATGCATTAATAAAAATTTAATGAAAATGAATATTGCTATAAGATATGTCGACTTTTGATGAATAATGAATTTAAAACAATCACAATAATTGCACTGTCACAAGTCGATGTTTCTAAAAAATACAAAATGAAAATAAGTGCGCGTTAGTTACTGTACACCGGTGCGTTTGTATTCTCAAGCGCATCAGTGTGTTTCGACGACCTATGGGCACTTCAAAAATACCAAAACCAATTAAAAATATTAGTGTGTTTTTGCAATGCATTTATGTGTCTATACGCACAGGTGTCGTTGTACGACCTATGGGCACCGCACGAATGTCGATACCAATTATAAATATTGGTGCATTTGTGTGATACTATGCACTGGGGTGTTTATGTGTCTATAAGCACCAGTGCATTTGTACGACCTATGGGCACCGTATGAATACTGATACCAATTATAAATCTCGGTGCATTTGTGTGATACTAAGCATCGGTGCGTTTCTATAAGTCTACGCATTGATGCATTGATACGACCTATGGGCACCACACAAATCCCAAGACCAATTAGAACGGCCCATGCATTGTGTTATCACAAAATTGGATCTGATAGGCTGCTTGATCATTCAACTTCATGTAACTATTTCAAACCTAATATTTTGACTGAGGCTTAGCCTCCTTAGCCTGAGAGGGCTCTCTCAAGGGTTAATGATTTGGATAAAAATATAGATGCCTAACTCTATTTGAGTAATGAACAGATAAATGACAGATATAGGTTGAGAATCACCTTAGCATGTACACATTGGACTTATGGAGTCAAATAGTTTAGTAATCCAATGAATCTACTTAACATGGAAGTTGAGGCATATCAGAGTTTTAGTTAAGAGATAAACACATATGAAACTGTAAAAACACAGTCAGTTCATTTATATAGGAAGTCAGAGCATCTAAAATATGAATTATAAGTAATACATATAAACACCACTGCAATAGGATAATAAAGAGATGCAAATAGAATAGGAACACACTAAAACTCCTTCTGAATCTCAAGTTGGTTAAGTAGAAATTCTTTGCATTAGCTGAAAACCAGTTAGTTACAATAAGCACAGTTTTTCCAAAAATGTCCAACCAGTACTAATTCAACCTCCTGGCCTTTAATAGACCTCTTACAACATGATATGATCTACCTCTAGGCTAGATACATCAAATTTATTACTCCTACCACCTTGCATAACCATAAGACATGGAATTTATTACAAAAGACACCTAATCTGTTTAAACAATCCTATTCCAAAAAGGACTCAAACTACTTATTGCTATCTATAACAACCTTATCTATTCAAATTTACATCATATCCAAGTGTATCATCACATGGTCAAATGTGGATGATGGGATTCAACTCTTCATGACCATATTGCTGACCTCCACCAAAATAGGAAATAGTCCCCTGTTTTATAGGCATAGAGTCTTGTGCATTGTTTGAACATTCTAACCAAGATGTACTCATTATTTTGAGGTCCTTAGCTGTCTGAAATTGATTTAATACATCCTAAAAATCTTCCCTAGGCTCCAGTTGTCCAAAACCGCCTCTAAATCTATTCAAAAGAGCTATAATGTAATGCGCTATGAAAACACATCAATTTCGTAGCGCCTTTATAACATTTCCATTTCAACGCCTATTCTTCAAATTTTTTACTTATTTCCACTTGCATCATTTCATTTACCCTTTACTACGTATCCCATATCAATTCCAGTCCTTAAATCGCTTTTCAACCTTTCAAAAAATGAGTAAAATGTGCAGAAAAGATGCTACAGTAGTTTCGTAGCGCTTTTCTGCTTTTTTACACTGTCTGCGCTATGAAACTGTTGAGTATGCAGTTTTGTCAAAAAAATTCAAAAAAGAAAACTGTGGATATGCAAAAAACATTGAAATACACCTGTCTGCAACATTTAAAACCCATATTAACTGGAAAAACACAGTCATTATAGCTTACTTGAGGTTCCTTCTTCATTTTCACTTGATTTAGCTATTGGCTCTTCAATGACTGTTATTTTAATACCTCTAATTTTTAACTCATCCTGAATCAATTTTAGCTGCTACTCTAAGTCCTCCACTTGATCTTTAAGTCTTCTGTTAGTAGCTCTCAAATGAATATTTATTATTCTGACAAACTTGGCTTCCTTTATTGCTGGAAATGTCCACTTGAAAAACTACTCTGCACTACTTGGAGTTTCAGAAATAGAATCAGTTTGTCCTTCCCACAGTGCCTTCATTCTTTTAAAATGTGCTTTATCAACACTATGCTTTCTAGCCCTTTTTCTCATGACAGCAATTTCCTGGTTAGCCAACCTCAATTTTTCCTTAAGATGCTGAAACTTTGTTTTCTCTACCATTTCTTCTTTTCCCCTCTTTGTTTTTCTAGTTGTATGCTTCACTGTAGGTGATGAGAGATCAACAACTTCTTTAGGAGCTTTAGTTGTCTCAGTGGGTTTATGAACTTCCTTGTTGCCCTCCTTCAGTTTCATAGCATGCCTAGTCATAGGATTTCTTGCTTGAAAGATGAAAGTTGCATCTTCCCCAATGAAATCTATCTTTTTGGAAAACTTGACCTTTTTCAGTTTATGCTCATATTTCCCAATGAAATCAGCTTGAAAAATGGGTGTCTCCTCTATGTCAATAGCATGAATAATGTCCTCTAGATTTCCATTTGCAACTAGGCTGTCCTTTGTAGCAACTGTCTTTCCTTTTGATGCCACTGCTTGGCTTCTAGTTACTCTTTTGATTTCCTGCTTAATGACAGCTTGTTTCTGTTTTGCAGGTGATGGAGTTGGTGTATCAAGCATTTGTATCTGCTCTGCCCTTTTCTCAGTTTTTTTCCTTGGCTTCAGTTTTACATATTCTTTTGGTTTTACAGCCACAGGTTAAATTTGTTCTGCTGGTGGTGGTGATGGAATTCCTTTAGCTTTAGCGTTTCTTGTAGGGGTTAGGGTTTCCAACTCAAACCATATATAAAAAAGAAAGAGGACCAATCCCTTCCTATCTTCTGAAGTTAATCTAAAATCAATAACTTCATTAAACCATGATGAAACAAGGATGTTTCACTCCCTTTAGACTTCACTTTCACCTTATCAACCATATTTTCAATACTCCTATGTAGATAAAAAGGAAAATCAAGTGAAATATTACCAGTGAAATGCCAAAGCAACTTGAAATGTGTAGATGCAGAAGTGTCCTCAGACACATACTTTATTAATCTTGGAAAAATATTACATTGCAAAATGCAGGAATTTACAGACGTAAACTCTCATTCTCACACTACTCTCACATTACACAATGAAATAGGAAACAATCCTATTTATAAGCTCTATGTTCTAACTTAATCTAGTTATGGATCACTTGGAAAATAAACAAGTGTCCATTTACAATAAATGAGTTTCTAACCACTCTACTAACTTCACTCCTAACTTAGAGCCTAGGAAACGACTCTTTTCTAGAGTCCTAATTTTTATTAACAAATTTATATTTCTAAATATCTCTAATATTTATTAAATATTCTAATTTAATAAATATATTTATCCTAACTTTACATTATTCAATTTATGTATTTTTGGATTTATAATTGCCTTTATGAAATAGGCTAACAAAATGATATGAGTACACCTTGTGATATCTTCCTTCACATGTAAAATACTTCTTTATGTTAAGCAACAGATTTAAATGAGTTTCTTTGATGCAGCCTTTAGGGATAGCATTATTAAGGTCCATGTCTGTGTATTCAGGGTTCATGAATTCTTTGCATTGCTTCATATCAAATTTGAATCTTTTAAACCAAGTTTCTTGACCTCTTGGTATCTCTGTAATAGCAACAATGGTCTCTGGTGTAACAGATACACTTAGCATCCCAACCTTAGTAGTTGTTCCATTAAAATTCATGGCAAATTCTTTGGATACCTGTGGGTGATAGCCTTGCAAATTTTCACAAAACCGTAAGCATCCTACTTTTCTGAATGCCTCCATCACTACTGGGTCTTCAGTTATTGACCTGATATCTTCAGGTTCATGCCTTAAGCACTGTCCTCCTCTGTGTATTTTCTTTTCTTCTGCCATAATTTTCAGAAAACCTATCAGCCTCGCTTGATAAATTGTATTAGCCTCGCTTGAATATATTTAAAATAAGCCTCGCTTGATAAATTTGTATCAACCTCACTTGATATGGGTGTAGCAAACCTTTGTATGAACCGGCCACAGGTTTGGTTTAACACTTCAGAGCTCAAACATTTCTAATGGAGGCAAAAGGAAAACTAGAATGACCAATTAGGAAATATTTTGAAATTTAAAATGTCATCTCATAACTGAATGATGCCTCATTCATAACCTATAATGACAATGATGACTGCAAATGTCGGTGAGTACATCGAATTTCATCATTACCTAACTCATCATACCACTAACTTACCATTTCCCAATGGTTTCTGACATTTTCCAACTCATCTGACAAGATATTTATAAATCCGTGCTTTCGTAGTGCCTGCAGTGCAATTTTTCATGTTTGCGCTATGAAACTATCAATGTTTTCGTAGCGCAAAACAACTTTTTCAACGGGTGGCGCTACGAAAACAGGGTTTTTTTGCTAATTGAACAGGTTTCACTCGAAACTTTAGGAAATGACCCACAGATGAAAATAATGAATATTTGACATGAAATAATTTTTAAAAAGGACTTCATTTGAACCTAAGGATGAGCTTTACACCATAAAAATATAATACCTACCCTTGAACAAACCTAAATTGAATTCTAAACCCAATTTTGAACCATGAAACTTTGTAACCTTGTCACAATGATGTGCTAAAATTTTTGGGTGATAACACGTGGTATCACCAACAGTATGATTGGTGCGGTTTTATACCTTAACGACCCAGTGTATTCTCCTTTGACCACCCCGGGACACCTTCTAAATGTACGCACTGGTGCGTTAAAGCTAGAGTAGCACACCAATGAAAAAAACATCCGTAAGAACCTTCGGCCGCTTATTGTTTTTTAGTTTTGTTGAATTTCCATTAAAAGCTACGCCAAAACCTCCGTAACCATAAATGGATGTTGTAGAAAATGTTTTTTTGACAATTTTTGCCAATTTTATAACACTAAAAACCTCCTTATAATCTCCGATAGAGGGTATTTTCCTTGTAGTGTTGCGTCCTTGAAGCAACCTTAACAAGAACTGGCAGTCTTCATCCAAAATTATATCACATGTGATGGTCGCCAGGATGTGGTAAAGTCTCGTCAACTCAAACTGTTAGTTGTTCTCAAAAAAAATATTTTAGTTAATTTGCCTTTTTTCTTGAATTCTATATTGCATGACACTGCTATTCAGATCAGGAAAGCTAAAAATCCTCAGCCAATTTTCAACCACCATGGCCTAATAAAATTGATTATTATTCATGAATTAAACAAAAAATAGTTAGCATGGGATAGCTTTGTCGATCCTGCCCTACCTGCCCTTGAACAAAACCATGACAAAGCAGAAATTGAACATCCAAGAACAATCATTCCTAGGAAAGTTAGATGGAAGGGAACCCATGTTTTGACCTCAAAACCAGTAAAACAGATATGGTCTGGAAGATTACAACTACATCAAAATACCTCAGCATTTCTAGATGAGACAGGGCCATCTTATACACCACCTTCGAGCCCTAAAAATGCATCTTTACAAGACTATGAGGAGGAAATGACTCAAGTATTAGAAAAGATGAGAGCATCTTTTGAAATTAGGAACCCATCTGAACAATATGAGGAGCAGAGGGATCATTTGAACCAATATACCTTTGCTGGCAACTCTTGCCATACTAAAATCCTACTTTCCAACGATGAATTGCAGGATTTGAGGGTTTTATCTCCCTCTAATAATTAATGGGTGAATAAGGAAGACCAGATAGAGAGAGCATATGATTTTGGAAACTAGTCAGGGGATACTGTTATATTAGACCAAGACACAAATGTTGAGACAACTCCTCTGACACCTGAATAAAATATCGCTCCACCGAGTAGAGACATCAATGTTGGAATAACCTCTTTGACGCCTGAATAAAACATTATTTCATCAAATGATAACCCTAATAATGGCACAACCCTTCCCGAACTTGAAGTCGTTGATGTTCCTTCTCCTGCCAAGACCCCTTCGAAGGAAAAATTAGTCAGGGTTAAGTTGAGAAAAATGCAAAGGAAATGCAGAGAATTGAGGAAAACAGTAAAAAAGTTAAGGGAATGGTTGAAGGAGGCGAACAAGGCCTGGAAGCCTCAGAAGGAATTATATACCATGGAAACCTAAACAGATTTTTTTCACACAAACGATATATGCTATTGAAGTCTCTGTGTAAACTAATTTGATACCTACAGAAGAAAAAGAAAGCCAAATGGAGGAAACACCTACTTATACTCCTTTGATATAAAGAGCTGCTAATCAAAATATTCGCAATGAATTAACTCAAGTTCAACATTAATTGGCCCGGTACAAGAAGGAAGTAGTGCCTTTGCAAGAACATCAGACATTACTAAAATGATTTAATGACCTTACTGCAACTGAATATGAAACCTTTTCCAAACTTAGGGAATAAAGAGTAAAATTGAAAAGGGCACAGGATCAACTAGACCAAGCTAAGAAACAAACCAATGTTATTTGTTTTCTTTACTTAGATGTATTATCTTGTAGAGCACCAGCCACTAATCATGCCTTATTTTAGTAGAAAGGTATTTGTTATTGAAGATCAAAGCTATATGAGTGGGGAAGCCTACTACATTTGAAACCATTGAAGAATTTGTCCAATGTTGCAATGATCAGGATGAATAGGTCCAACACCTTTTGTGCGAATTATACTTGCACAATTTCTTTTTAGAGGAGGAAAGATATAGTAACCCAATGCTTCCATTAGGGACATTTAGTTCCAAGCCTTTTTGTCTTTTGCTAAAAATCAAATCATATGGGATAAAGCCTACAGTATCATTTAGAAAAGAGAACATGGGTTAGATTTATGGATCAGAGGGGAACCTACAAAACCCCTACATCTATTCCCACAACATAAGAATTTTATGCAACGAGAAGGAGTAATATCCAGGTTAGGGCCGATTCACAAAGATATTGTGCAGAATGGAAGAGCATACTTCTAGGATATTTAGGGGGATGCTTTATTAGCAGCTAAGTAGAGATGGCAAGCCTCCACCAACAATGTTAATAATAGAGAGCCATTTGGTTACAGGAATTTTAAAGTTGCTGCTTCTCGTTTTCACCTGTATAGCAATCTAATTTTAAGCATGGGCCCTACATGGATTGGAAGTAGATATAGGTGCCCCGTCATATGGTACCCTTCTGAAGACTACCATCATGATTATGAATTACCAAAGGGACTTACAAACTTAGCATTTGCAAAAGTAAAACAAAAGCATGGTTTTAGACTTTACAAGGAAGAAGTATATCCTGCCTATTCCTTAACTCAACTACACCTCAATCATTTGTTTGCATGGGGACATGAAATAAGGTAAGCAGGGGAGTATGTTGGGCCGAGGAAAAGGTACATTTTACCCCTATCTTTAGCGTGATTTATTATTAACTTTTATCTGTTTTCCTTCATTTTAGAAATCGATCAAAGGAGAATAATGTAAAAGTAGGGTAAAACGAATTATTAATAAATGGTGTGTTTAATAGTATGAAAACTAACTTTTTTTCTCTTTATCGATAGGGAATAAAAACAAACCAACTGCTAACCTAAACGGCCAAACAACAGCAGTCAAGAAAAGTAAATGGAATCGCATCAATTCCTATGAATCAAAAAAATATGAAGATACATGCCTATTCTTGAAGCATTCAGTTGATAGATACGAAGCCTCGGGATCTCCTGATCCTAAGGATTCATTATTCTGTTTTTTTTCTCCTTTAAGTTATAAAAGGTTGTAGGTGAAAGAAAACAGGGAGTTGTTCATGTATTATAATTTTCTGTAATAAACTTATTCAGACAGAATATTTGAACTCGTGATGATGTACTATTCCATTGATTAATGAAGAAGTTGGTGTTTTCGTTATAAGTGGATTCTAAATATTTCTTGGCAGAAGACTTCTAGAGGCTTCGAGCCTAGTCCCTAGGAGTTCTCTTGCTATTTTGTGTTACATGTTTATTTGTTGATTCTTGCAATTTAGTTATTCTTTGCGCTTTTTAGGATTACCATTAGATTCATTAATCATAAGTGTGATGTGTTACAATTTCATTTTCAAATAGGTTGAATTATCATTAATGTTCCTTTATTACTGAGTGACGTCCTTACATTCATTAGATTGATTTCAGCGTGGTTAAGTAGTTTATGTTCAATTCTACATATGGTTATTTCTTAATTTTTTCCATCACAAGTGTGGATGTATGGTTTGTTGTTCAATTCTGAATGTTGTTATTAGTTGAGTTAAAGAGAATTCCATTGAAAAATGTTAAATAAATGATTGTTTTTCAATTCATTAAGATTGTTGTTTAATTCATCAAGACTGTTGTTCAATTCATTAAGCGTGATATTTAATTTCAAAATATCCTTTATTTCAACATTGAGTGTTTAATTATGTATAGGTTCAGACAATATTTCTTACAATGATCTAGAGTAATTGACCTCTGATTTCACTCGCATATATTTTTCTCACACTCTTGAAATAAAAAGACTTGCTCTGGGTTGTTGATTAATGTGAAGCATTAAGGTTACTTTTAGCAGTCACCTTCTTGACCCAATAGGAGGTATAGTATGAGAGTTAGGATTGTGGGAACAAGTGGGTTTTTGGAGTTAGGATAGGGAAAGGTATGATGTTTTCAGAATTTTGGGTAAAACAAATAGGGGCCTTGGGAATTAGGATCAAATTAAAAATGACTTAAAATATGTCCTAATAGTTCTTGAAGTGGACATGAATTCTCGAACATTAGGACCAAATAAACCTTTATCCTTTGATGTTTCTCCTCAACCATAGATAATATGAATTTTTTGTTTATGTTGCACCTTGTGAGGTAAAATTCATATTCTTCTTGCATTCTTTATCCTCAACATCTCTACCTACCCAAACTATAATTCTAGAATTTCTTCTTCTTTTGTAGGGTGCATTTGGACTTGCAGACCCTAAAACATTTTTCTTTTGAAATTCTACCCTAACCCCTATCCCTTATTTCTCTCATTGATCCAGATTAAACTGTTGAACCAACTTCATTTATACCTATCTACTGATTGGCCAAGATTCGGATGTTTGGCCAATCTTCCTTTTCTAACCTATAAAAAAAAATTCAAAATTGTACAGTCATGCTTAAATTGTATTATTTCACAAACATTTCTAAAGAGTAGTGGCATTTTGATTTGCAGCACATTCAGTATTACTTCTTTTTTGGGGTTTTCTTCCTTCTTTCTTTTTATCTTTTTCTCTTGTCCTTTATTTATTTTTTATATTTTTTGGAAATGATTTGAAAATTGAAATTTATGTACAATATGAAAACTTGCAAGTAAGAAATATTCAGCCACCTTGTGATACTATAAATTACAAGAGTATAACAATAAGCATATGTATTGTGTTATATTGTTCTCTAGATGTATGTGTATGTACATGTATTGTGTTTTACACTAGGTATAGGTGTATATATTTTGTTGTGTTGTATACTAGACATGGGTTTATTTATTGTATGGTGTTGTACGCCTTCTGTAGATGTATGTGGTGTGCATTGTGTGTGTGTGTGTGTACATGGTTGAGGAGAATGCACTGTGTTAGTATGAATCCTTTGTCGAAGTGTATGAAAAAGGACCACTTTAGCTACACATAACTAATAGCCCTAACAACAAAAGTGACTGCCAATATCTTCAGATTTGCGGTTAGTTGAACAAGAAAAGAGTTGCAAAAAACCAGATCTATGCATGGAAAGACATTAAGCAGTAAAAACAAGGGTTTGCTCCATATACCAATAGACAAGACAAGAAAAATTTTTGAAAGAATTTTTATATTAATTGGGCACCTGGGAGGAAAACAAGAAGACGTATCCAATTCTCCTCAGTGGGATGGGTTCTTGGAAGTCCTCAGCACTTCAGATCTAAGATTTCTCTCTCTTGTTGGTGTAGAAAACCCACACAAAGAATGGAACTCAAAGGGAGCTCACACAGCAAATGGCAGAAAATGGTGACCAAGTGTATAGATCCAAAGTGATCTAATAGGCAACAAAAGGTGAAGAATGGTAGGAAAAACCCTCCTATTTATAACAAAATATTGGGTCATTCTAGATCTTGGTACATGATTAAAATAATGTTAACCAAATCTAGATCCACCTTTTATGGAATATTTTATTATATTTGTTGGAGGGAAAAGGTATTTGACTTGGGTCAAATCCCTTGATTAGTCAAAAATAAATAAATAAATGATTTATTTATCTTCTTAAGGAAGTGGTTGAAGATAATCAAATAAATAATGATTTATTTAATTATTTAAGGAAGTGGTTGAGAGATAATTAAATAAATAGTGATTTATTTAATTATTTTTGGGTGATTTGGTCATATTTAACAAGGAATATTATCTAAATAAGATTTAAATAATTATTCCTAGAAAATAATAAGATAAATAAAGGTTTATCTAATTAATTTCTTTGTTTTTGGGTTAAACATGACTCGGAATAATAACTAAATTATGGTTTAATTAATTATTCCATGAGGAAAATCAAACAAATATAGGTTTGTTTGGGGTTTCCTGTTTGGACCATAAACAAACTAATAAATGTGGTTTATTAAGTTATTTAACATAGTGAAGGAAATTTTACTTAGGGTAAAATTGGTCTTACATGGTGTACTTGGTTCCATCTAATGATAATAGGTTAGATGACCAAAAAATGGTGTAACACACTGGGTGCTTTTCAAGTGTGGCAATCGATCCAGTGTGTGTATAGAAAGAGCAAAGGTAGAGGTACAGACCGATGAAGGATAAGTATCAGTATTTTATTTTATTTATATTATGCATGTGATATAAAATTATCACTTATGATGGGAACATGTGATCTATGATTGGTTTATGATGGTTTCATTTTGATCTAACCATATGCGAAATGTTTATACATGATGGTTTGATCAAACAACTAGTTTGATTTGTGTGATAGGAAGTGAATAGGATTGTAAGTGTACCTTGTTGACGAGATACCAATGAGGTATGATTTGAAGTTATGAGTCAATCTATTTTGAATCTAATGGAAGTTTTATGCTTGGTATAGGAAGTATGGAAATTCCTAGTTGGGTGGTTTAAACTAATTGCAAGCCGTAGCAACAATAACAAAAGAAATTGGAATATGTAGCAGTATGTTGGCAAATAATTTCAGGAGCAGGGCCATTGTGGGACACTAGTACCCAATAGTTTCCATTTATTTATGTTATCACCCAAAAATTTTGAAAACATCATTGTGTCAACTATGTTTTTTATCATGGTCTCAAAATGGGTTTGAAAGTCATTTTAGGTTTTGGTTAAGGGTAGGTTAACAGTTTTTATAAGTTTAAAGGTCACCATTGAATTCAAATAAAGTCTTTAGAGGTCCATTCCATGATCAAATACTCACATTTTTCATTTAGGGATCATTTCATAAGGTTTTGGGTTAAATTTCTGCAATTAGCCAAGAATCCTCTGCTCCGTAGCACTGCTAGTTCAAAAAAGAGGATTTGCGCTATGAAAGCGTTGATACTTTCATAGCGCAAACTGCGAAAAATACACTCTGGGTGCTACAAAAGCACGATTTCTTAAATATCTTATCAATTAAGCCAAAATCTGTCAGAATTTGTTGGGGAATGATAGGATAGGGGTATGGTAAGTCAGTTAGAGATCAGATTCAATGTACTTACCTGTCTCATAGTCATCATTGTCATGATAGGGCATGAGTGAAGCATCATTCAGTTATGAGATGACACCTTCAATTCAAAATCTTGTCTAATTTGGTCATTCTCATTTTCATTTACTTCCGTACGAGTGTCTAAGCTCTAAATCAGTCAAGCTAAGCCTGTGGGTGTTCTATACAAAGGCTATTTTCCATATTCTCAAGTGAGGTTGTTTCATATCCTAATCAAGCAAGGTTGTTTTACAGATTCAAGAGAAACTGACAGGTTTTTCAAAGAAGCATGGCAGAGGAGAAGAAATTCCACAGAGGGGGACATTGCTTAAGATATGAGCCTGAAAATGTGAAGGCTATAATTGAAGATCAAAGAGTGATGGAGGATTTTAGCAAAGAAGATTTTCTCTGGTTTTGTGAAAATCTGCAGGGTTTCCACACAGAGGTGTCTAAATAATTTGCATTAAACTTCAATGGAACATTTACCAAAGCTGGGATGTTTGTAATATTCCAATTTTAGCACACAGCTAAATGGAATATTAAAATTATGTTTCTATCACCAAGTGGCTAAATAATTGGGTAAGTGATAGCCCCCTAACTTGCTCTATTTTTTCCATTTTACCCTTCCTAAACCATAACCATTTACCTCTGTTTTACCTATTTTATGCACCCACATCTTGCACCAGTCCAAGAATGGTGACATACTTCGTATAAACTTCATTTTTCATATTTTTAATTCAACTTATCATTTATTAATCATTTATTACATGGTTTCTTACTTTTAATCACTATTTGTAACTTATTGATATCTCCTATTTTTTTTGGTAGTTAGAGCACTTACCGTGACCATTGATCCTAGTGCAGGATCAGATCTTCGACCATTTCTAGCACAAAAAATCTTTGCAGTAGATCTGAACATCCTTGATCATCGCCTTGTCTTGAGCCGCTTCAACCACGACAGCAGAGTGATCCAAAGGCAGTTGAGACCAATCCGTGAAGGGCGAAAGTTGGTTAGCTACTTCTAGTTCTGCTAACTACCTAATTTGAAGACAGAAGCTAAACTTTGCGTTTTTTTATGTAATCAGTTAAAGGATCTATTTTTTCCTTTGGCCAAAAGGCTATATAATGTAAAATGTAAATAGAAAGAGAGGAGGAATTTTTGATATTAGCGGAGAACAAGAACACAGCCGACAGGCGGTAGCAGGTCTTTTTATTTTGTTATCACCCAAATATAGGCTCGACGATGCCTTAATGTATGCACTTGACTCAGTAAATTAACAAAAGGAGCTCTGCCTCATGTTTCAAAAAATATGCTTATGTATTCAGTTGATGAATTAAATAAATTACTGAGCGGTGTTTCCATTTAAAAGGGAAACGTGCTGGTTGGCTATGGCCCAGCCAACCCAGCACGTCTACCCCATCTCGTGTTTTATTGTAATTTGTGTTTACCATGTCAAGTGTGATTTAATCTTAAGCACATGTATTCCTGTCTGAGTGCAATCGGATCCGTTGTGTGAAGTAGATAAATTTTCTTTTCCTACAATTTATGTTCCTGCACTTGATTTCAGATTGGTTTTCTCAGCCTGATCTAAGCAGGAGAAATGAACCTGCACCAGTGCACGTTGGTGTGATATCTCTTTTTCTGCAACTCTACTTGATTGGTTTTCCCGCCTAGTCTAAGCAGGGGAAATGAACTTGCACCAGTGCACGTTGGTGTGATGTAGTAAACTTTCTTAGTTTAACTTCCCACAACCTTCTTTCTTTCATGAAATGCTTATGATAGGATAACTATATATATTGATTTTTTCTTTATTTCTACACTTTTTTAAGATCAGAAACATTCACTTTTTATGTGTGTAATTTGATTTAACAGCATAATAGCACTTGTGATAATTAAGCACTCATTTTAAGAATTAAATGCTAAGTAAAGGAAGCTCTGATCCAGTGAAAGAAATAGTTTCTTTCCACAGGATCTGAGTGCTCTAAACCTGGAAAAGTTCAAGCTCTTGCATGAAGTAAAAATCCTTTAGTAACGACACCATTTATACCTTCTGCATAAATCTATGTTCCTGCATTAGTGCCAAGCAGACTGCAAAAGTGCAGGATAGATTAGTGCAGAAGGAAATATTTAAAGGAGTAGATTTAAGGGCGCATCTGATGAGACTGCTAAGTTTCTATAGTAAAGAAAAAAAACACACTCAGTAGCTAACCAATAATCAACTGGAGTGATTACCTTTTTAGCAAATGAATTCTTTCTTGTTCCAACCTTCGATTATTTTTTATGGTTCAAGTTGTCTTTCTTTTCTCTTTTTAATTTTATTCTGCAATATTTCCCTTAACGAAAGTAGGGATTTACATTAGGAAGATTCATACCATCTCTGGCATTGTATGTGCTTCATCTCTAAGTTTACGAATCCCCCAGGTTGACAAATTAAGTGTTGAGGAGTTTTCTTAAGTGTAATTCCTGCACCCAACATTTTAGCGTCGTTGCTAGGGAGGCGATTTGATTTGGTAAGAATTTTTTGATTATACAATAGAGGTAATTTTTCCTTTGTTTGTTTTGCAGCATTGTTTGGAAAAAGCTTCTTTCAAGGAATTTTACTGGTGTTAATTGATTTTTGATAGCATTTTTTTTCTAGAAGTTGTTTCTATTTTTCTTTTCTTGAAATGAATGCCTAGAAAAGGTAAGGGTTCGAAGCCCACTAAGGGCCAAAATAATTTTGAAAACAATTCTCATATTGGGTCTCATTCTATAAGCGAGAAGCCCAATTCAATTCAAACCCATCACGCAGGAACAATCCACCTAGAATCTGGTGTCAACAGCTGAGGTGTGGATCAGCCTATTGAGAGCGGTACAAGTAAAAGGGAAACAATGGTGGACCATGAAGATCATTTGGAAGGAACTGGTGAAAACCAGGTAAGTAGAGAAAAATCTATTTTTGTGTTTCCAATTGTGGATCCTGATACTATGGCGCAAATGAAGAATATTCCACCATCAGCTCTCCCTCATTTCCATGGTAAAGTTCATGAAGATCCTAACTCTTTTCTATTCGAGTTTGATATTTTGTGTAGAAGTTATGATTATTCAACTGATGCCCAGAAGTTACGATTATTTCCTGTTACTCTCAATGACTCAGCTATATGTTGGTTTATGGGGTTAGGAGGAAAAACTATAAACTCTTGGGATCAGATGAAGAGAGTGTTTTTGTCTAAATATCAAGAATATTGCAAAACTCGGGACATGCAGGATGGGATTTTTACGATCATACAGGATGATGATGAAACTATCGAAGATTACCTAGAAAGATTTCTGTATATTTTACAAAGGTCAAAACTTAAGTTTGATCCCAGTACTATTAGAACTCTTTTCTTAAGAGGACTTACTGATAATGCTAGAAATAATTTAAATCTGTTAGGACAAGGTGATATTTCTCAGCAAAATTTTGAACAAATTTGTGAATTATGCAAGAAATTTTCAATAAATCAGTATAGATCTGGTAGAGGAACTCGAAATAGAAATAGAAAAACTGAATCTACGGATGCTATGATTATTGGACTAGAAAATAAAATGGAAAATATGAAAATTGATATAATGAATACTGTTACCAAACAGTTAGACTCTTTAAAATTCCAGCAAAAACTTATGAAGGAACAAGAGTCATTATGTATTTTCTGTCCTAAATGTAGAGACAAGCATCCTCCTAAAGAGTGTCCTCTTAATCTGAAAGAAAATAATAAGTTTGCTATTTTTGCAGAAGACCATATCACAGAAAAATGTCCTTCTATACCTGGACTTAAAGCTGTATTTACAGGGGGACAGCCTGAAGCTGAATACTTGTATGCTATGGGAGCAAGAAGGAATTAGCCTCAGGTAGGTACAGGTATGGCTCCTGAATTTTCTCCACACTATTTTGGTTATAATTCACATGCATATTCTTATCCTAACACTAATAAAAAATGGTAGTATGGGAATCAATATCAGCATGGGCACCCTTCTCAACCATGGAAAAAAAGTTGGAAAGGACCAAACCATTTTCCATATTCCCACCAACCACCTTGTTAGTGCTCGAAACTACCTTAGGCTGAAATAAGGTAAATCTCAAGGCAACATCAAACCAAGCTCAGCCTCGTAGCTAGCCCTACAAGGACAGGAGAGGGCTCTCTCCGGGTCTATCTCGGAAAAAGGTCTTCAAAGGGGCCGAGATGAATTATAGTGGATATTGATTTTAGGCTAGTAAATAGATAGGAAATTTTGTTTTAAATTTTTTGGGTTTTCGTCGAAAAAATGGGAAAAACAATTTTGGGCTCGGGGATGAGGCCAGATCTTTGCAGAATTCGAGTTGGGGCAAGGTAGGCAGTAGTCTTGATGCTTTTGATTATGTGTATGGATGGATCAAAATGAAAAGGAGCTGAAGAGGGCAAGGGAGAACAGGGATCCTCTCCAAACTGGCGAAAACATATAAAACTAAACAAATTCAAAGGCAGAGCACTGGAATCAATGGATTCTACCTCATTTACTCATTCATTTAGTTTCAGAAGCAAAAGGAGGGAATGGCATACATTAAACATTCACGAACTTACAAATAACTGAGAGAACACACCATCAAAACTGAAAGCCACAAGAATCCCAACAGGTGCTGCAAAACCTCTGATCTTTCCTTAGCCAAAATGCAGAAAATATGTACAATAGTGTGCCAAACTTTTCCCAAGAGTCCAACCCTGAAAGTGTCTCAGAAAATACAATAAATAGACAATTCTAACCCCTTCCCATGCCTCTATGGGTCGAGCTCATGCTTCTAGGAGCATTTTGAACCAATTCTAAACAAAGAGCTAAAATCTAGGCAGCCAAACAACCTGCCTCTATAAGCTAGGAAACTGATCCATTCACTTGATTTTCACTTTTTTGTGAATGAATCATCTAGAAAAAGTAAATAAGTGCCAAATTTACATCATGTACATCAAATTACATCAATAAAAACCAAAAATTACATCAAGAGGTGAAACTAGTCCAAACTGGCCGAATTTCTGAGCTGGAAGGTGAAAAACATGCCAAAAACCTCTATGCGCCGCGCTCCAAAGCTCTATGCGTCGTGATACTTTCAGCCTATTTTTGGGGCTCTTCCTGGAGTCCAAATTGAGCTCATGATATCTCATTGGAAATCCCTGGATGTTGGCTATCCAACCCAAGTGGAAGTTTTCAATTTGGAGCTCATTTGCCCCTCCAAAATTTCATTCTCCCAGAAGTACTTCCTGCTGGTGCAAAAGGTGGCAGAAAGGTGGTTTTCATGGTGTTTTTGGCCCTTTTGATCATCCAGAACTTGATGAAATGCTTCGGCCATTTCTGAGCATGCATAAATTACCATGAAAAATCCAAAAATACAAATTTTTCCTCTAGAAGGTGTCCCAATCATAAGCGCACATCGGGTCGCGCGACGCGTTGGGCGGAAAAACCTGTTTTGTGACCAAAATTTTCAAAAATGAAAAAAACTTCTCCAAATTTGCTGAAATTCAGAGTGAAGATCCCTTATCATGCCTCATGCTCAGACAACGAAGCCTCGGCCAAAATCCAGAGTGGATAAGGCCTCTTTCGCCATTTCAGTGCTCTTCTCAACCTTCTCTTCAAGATCTTCATTTTTGCTCTGCAAACGTGCATGCGGGCCCAATAATGACCTTTCATATGATGGAGCATGTCTTTGTCTCTATTGGCCTTTGCCAAAAACTTCTCCAGATGAATGTTAACATGCATAAGGTTATTCTCTTGCTCAATTGGTGTCATGTCACCAGGTCTCTTCCCGGCCAATTGTTGATCTTCACGGATTCGCCGCAGCTCTACAAGTGTGTGCTGATCCTCCAGCTGTTTGTTCCACTACTCCAGGTACTTTATTACCCACTGTGCTCTCTACAAATTCTCTGTCAAATTACCAATCTCATCTCTTTGCTCCTGGATGACCTCCCTCAGTTTCGAGCTAGGAGAGCTCGCATCAACATCGATGAGTATAAAATTAGTGTCTCGGCCTCCTGAAGGGCCCTCATCGTGCATAGGCCTCTTGCCTCTGTCCTGAACCTGTACCTGTGCTGATGTCGAAGGCGAGACCCCTTCCACCCCAGGTGGATATATTACTCGCGCTGTTGATGAAGTCAACGAGACCCCTTCCACCCCGGGTGGAGATAGTACTCGTCGTGTAGCTGCAAATAAGGCTCTGTGGCCTCGCTGATATGTCACATACACTGAAGCACTGATATGCTCAGTCTCAGGAATATCAAACTAGTGTGAAGGCTCTCCCTCATCATGAACTACCTCGGGAGGCAGCTGTGGCGCTGCAAAGAAGTCACGGGAGATGAACTCATCCCATACGATGCCCTGTTGTGCGAGCTGATGTACCACCATGATTTTGATCAGCGCGTAATGATATATACTGTTATGTTGTTGTGCTGGGGTCTTCTTTTGTACAAGAAATTTCATCCGCTCTATGTTACGGTACATGAAGTATGGAATGCTCATCAACCGCACTCTCGTGAAGTGCATCAACAGCCGGATGTGATATGCATACAAGCGTGAAAAGCGCCCTTCACAACTAAAATAACGAATGATGAGTTTCATCAATGGTGCATACTCATCCTTCAAAAATCGGAATGGAAATACCCTGCTCAGCTGCCTCATATATCCAGGTCTGATATATGGCTCATAATAAGCTTTATCCAACTGTTGCCGCTTATTCCACTCTTCCCCGATGTTTGGTATCCCAGTCGCCTCTGAAATGGTCTCTGGTGACAAAATAAAATCCACCCCAGCAAGGTTTACACGACCATTATGCAAATGTAATACAAATAGGTGAGCTAACTGATGATGATGCTGAGTTTGAGAAATCATCTCACAATAATGGAAACATGACTAACGCTGAAAACAATCCATCGCAAGCGGGCAAGTTTGCAATTGGGTCAAAGAAGTGGGCTCCTCCCTGACATGCTTGCCACTTTTGTGAGACCTCCTTGGCACATTAACCTCTGTAGATGAATCACTGTCCCACTCATACCCCTGCTCATAAGGTGAATCTGTCTCTGACATGGCGCTGAAATCAAGATGTTTGACAAATATATGTTGGTATAGGTATGGTGAAAATAAGCGTTAGGAGTATGTCTGGAAATGATGACTTGGTGCTTTGCCTTTCAATATCAAATATGCCAACTGTTTCAAGCATGAAATGAAGAACTGTGGGAGGTATAAACAGTAGGCTAAAGGACTGTCAAATGACTTTGGAAAAGACGAACAATTTACTCACTGCGTTGGAACATGTTGGGATTACGCACCTTTACAAATGGTATGGGAAAAAGTGACAGTAATAGGACTTGTACTGTGATAGATATAAGAGTTATTCAAATGGAAAAGTACAGTCAAAGACAAGAGAACAACCATTGATCCTTATGAAAACTTGAAATTTTATCAATGGCAGGGAAAGGGATAACCAGTAGGGTTTGGGATTTCACATGGGGATCAAAAGTATAAAGGGATATGGGAACACTGAAAATGGGACTGTGGCTGTGAGACTGTGGTAAATCTAATAGTGACAATAATGAAATTCCATAACAAGAGCATATATGTTATTGAAACAAGTTTGAAACACCAACAATATCACCAACACTTCTTTCAAAACCCTATGAAGCAATTTTGGATGTAGACATAGGGTTAACTTTTTGACCATTCAAACATTTGTTTTCTCCGCCTTTAAACCACCACAGCATATCCAAAAAACATTGAGCAGGCTTTAACACACTTACTTGGAGGCGAAAAGATGATTTGAATTGAGTTTGGGTGAAGGAGGGTAATTTTCTGGCCTTAGGGATTTATGCGCCGCGTGCATGCCCAACGCGCCGTGTGCAGTGGGTGCATCGCGCCTGTGCAAATATGAACTGCTGAATTTGGTCCAATGTGTCGCGCGCATTCTATGTGCCACGAGCTCCTTTGTATGTGCTGCGCTTGTCTTAACACACACAGTCGGCTTCAAAACTACAATTTCGTCCTTCCATTCTTCAATTCGACCTCTGCTTGGATTTTCTGAATATGTCTTGATGCGAATGGGTTAAATAGCTATGAGAAATATCTTGCAAGAGATGGTTTTGATTTTTAGTTCATCAAAAACCCACTTCATAATGTTTTTTTCTTGGCACTTTATCCTTTCATTGAACTTCTGTCTTTTGGCTTTTTACACTGACTTTCTGAGTTTTGGACTGATGAAATTTTTTGATTTTTGCAGGGATGTTGGCGTTTGGACTTCGGCAAAGACCAGAGGCTGCATTGAAATTTTTTATGGTGGAAAAAATACATGACTATTACAAAGAATGAATTTGACAGTTTCTTGTTCAAAACAGAGTTTTGAACAAGAAATGTCCTCAGATGTGTTTGATGATGAAAATTTGAATTAAGAACCTTTTCGAAACCATCCTCATGGCCTGCGGGCATTTATTAAATGTATCGAAAGACTGAACCCTAGACTCTAGAACTAAAAGACTCTTGTTGACCAAAATAATCATTTATTACCATGGATGATGCGAACTGAACCTCGATGAATTTTGAAGAGTTTAATTAGCCCAGCAGGTACAAGCATGAGGGAATACAAGACGACCAAACCCTCTCGTCAGTCAATGGCATGCCCCTAGCGAAATGCAACAAAGTGGAGTGAGCGAGACACCTAAAAATAATATGCAAAAAGCGAAGTGATCTGTGACAGAGGGCTGTAAGGACCGACTCTAACATTGGCTCCAATGGGGATGGTGGCTCCAAGGAGATGCCAAGAACGACAGATTTCTGGAAGAGTTAGACAGTGCCTTCATCCATTGGGTGATGGAGTCATTATTTCAACAGATAACACAAAACCTTGGACACATTTATTGACTGAAAACTTGACTGAAACCGACTCAACTTTAAAACTGAAATGACTGATAAAACTAACTTGACAAACTTCAAACCAACTAACCTCCTTCTTCAGAATTATAGCCTTCGCTTTGGGCCCCAGACCGGAGAAAAGAGATTAGTACACACTTGCGATGAAACAAAAATAGAATGATATATACAATGACAATGAAATCAGCAGAAAATACTCAGAAATGGTATCGCTTGAGCAGCCGACCATTGATCGGCCCTCCAGGACAATCATCCCCGTTCATTTCCTTGAGAAGAAAGGCGTTCTGACCACGATACGCTGCAATCTTAAAAGGACCCTTCCAAAGGTTTTCAAATTTACCGTGCTTGCCTTTTTCCTCATTCCGAGCATCCCACTTCAGGACCACCTCATCCAACTGAAACTTATCTTCTTTCGCCTCCTGTCATAAATCTTCTTAATGTGCTCCTGCAACTTGAATGTATTTTGAAAGACCTCCTCCCATGTCTGATGTAAATGAATCATCTGATTTATCCTTCGCTGCATGGGATCTTCCTCACTACCAGCTTCCTGAAGCAATTTGACTACCGGGACAGCAAGAGAAGTGGGAAACACTGTGTCTACTCCATACACCAACTCAAAGGGAGACATACCAATGGATTTTTTCTGACTTACCCTATCAGCCCAAAGTGCATTCACTAATTTCTTGTGCCAGCCTTTCTTATTGATTTCCAGCAGTTTCTTAATGATATTTACCAAATACGTATTTGAAGACTCCGCCAAGCCATTTCCTTGCGGATGGTAGGCAGTCGAATGTCCCAAGCTAATGTTATACTTATTGCAAAATTCAACCATCCTTTTTGACTTGAAGTTCGCTGCATTATCTATGATTATCTTACTAGGAAAACCAAAACGTGACAGAATGTTATTCTCAAGAAAATAAATAATTACCGCATCCGTAGCCTGTCGGGTGGGAATTGCCTCGATCCACTTCGTGAAGTAATAAGTTGCTGTCAATATCCATCTATGCTGACCTGAAGATGCCGGATGGATTTCCCCAATGAAATCAAACCCCCACTGCTGAAATGGTGCACTGACTTCAATTGGTTTAAGAGGCAAAGGCTGTAATTTCTGCTTCCCTTCGAAAATTCGACATTCGTGACAACTCTTAACAGCCTTATATACATCATAAAATAAAGTAGGCCAATAGTATCCCGCTCTCAGAATCTTATTCGTTGTGGTTTTCCAAAATAGATGGCCCCCGCAATCTCCTCTATGAAAGTCCTCCAAAACTCTTTTGGCTTCTTCCTCTACCAAAAAATTCAATAACATTCCACCAGGGTCTTTCCAATATAATGCAGAATTCAATATACAAAACTTTGCAGCCCTCAACTTCAAGGTTCAACTCTTATTTCTAGGCATCCCGGGTGGTGGAGACAAATTCTGAAGTACATATAAAATGTCAGCATACCAAGGGGAAGAAACAAAGATATCAGATACCTGAAATGATGTACTCTCCTCATCCTCATCAGACATAGCAGCGATCAAATTTATATCTAGAGCATGCAGATTTGTTTCAGCCATGAGCTTGGCTAGTCCTTGTCCTTTGATCAGCTTGGTCGGTTTAATCTCCACATCATATTCTAACAACGCAGCGATCCACTTACCCCGTCTTCCTTCCAGATCTGCTTGTACCAAAACATCTTTGACAGCTGCGTTAGGAACGTAAGCTATAATGTGGGAATGTTGTATATACACACGAAAATCCTTCAAGGCCTTCACAAGAGCAAGTGCTTGTTTCTCAATAATGTTATATTTCAAAGCTTCGTCCCTTATAATTCGACTGAAAAAAGAAATGGGCTTCTCAACTCCATCTCTTTTCTGCATTAAAACAGCTGCCAAAGTGTGCTCAGAAGCAAATGAAAACAAAATGAAGTCCTGTGTGTAATCCGGGCTGATTAAAATGGGAGCTGAAGAAAGAGCTAACTTTACCAAATTGAATGATTTCACTGCTTCTTCTGTCCACTTCACTTGACTGTCCTTTTTCAGCATGTTTGTGATCTCTCTAAGATGCTCAGCAAGATTTGGAATGAAACGACGCAGAAAATTCATTTTACCATTAAATGACTATATTTCTTTCTTGTTCCGGGGCTGTTCAATTTGCTGGATTGCTTCAACACGTGCAGGGTCAACACAAATGTCGTCTTTCAATATGATGTGGCCAAGAAGTTTGCCTTCATCCATGGCAAACAAGCTCTTTTTTGGATTCATCGAAATGCCATATTTTCTGCATTTCTGAAAAACAACTTTCAGGTGATACAAATGTTCTTCATCGGAATTTGAAAACACTGTCAAATCATCAAGGTAAACAACCAAAAATACATCTTTCTCATTGGCGGAAGCCATGTCCATTGCACGCTGAAAAGTGGCACCTGCATTTTTCAAACCAAACGGCATCTTGGCATAATGAAACATTCCCCATGGAGTGGTGAACGTGGTTTTGTCACGATCGTCCTCATGCACTAAAATTTGATTATATCCTGAATATCCATCGAGTAGTGACATCCTTGATGCTCCAACTACTCACTGCAGTATATGGTCCATTTTTGGCAGTGGATAATTATCCTTCAATGACACCTTATTCAAATTTCTGAAATCAATACACAAACGGATCTCACCTGTATTTTTCCTCACGGGCACCAAATTGGAAATCCAATCAGAAAATCTGATAGGTACAATGATTCCTGACTTATACAACCTGTTTACCTCCTTCTCAATCGATGGTAGCAGCTTCGGATTGATTCTCCTCAACTTCTGACGGAAAGGCTTCTGATTTGGTTTAATAGGGATAGTATGCTGAATGATATTAGTGTCATACGTTTTTAAATCTGAGTAATCCCACGTGAAAGCATCAGCAAATGAAGACAACAATCTCACATATTCAGCTCTTACCTCCGGTGACAATGACTTGGATAACTTTACCATCTTGGGATTTTCAGTTGTCCCAATATTTACTTCTTCAACACCTTTTTCAGTCGGCCTTAATGTCGGTTTGCGGGCTACATCATCTTGATCAAAGAGTTCCTCTAAGGAATCAATCCTTTAGGAATGATGTTATCTTTAAGCTGCAACACTTCCATTTGATTTATTTTCATATCATCATTACAATCATCATGTTCTGTATCTATGGAGGTATCTTTAAACTTATCCTTGTTTTGCAAGAAATCATTAATCTCCTCATCATCCTGAAAAACTTGCCAACATCTCTGATTATCCGGAACAGCAGGGCGGTGCTTCACATGGATCTCAAACTTATTGCTGGAATTCATTGGGATTTTTAAATTGGTTGCTGCCTGAGCAAGTCCATCAGCAACACCATTTTGGATGCAAGGCACACACGTCAAGGTATAATCTGAAAATAACTTCAAAATGTCTAAAACTGCATTACGGTAAGCCCTCATGCAAGGATGCTTGGCTTGAAACTCACCCTTTACCTGTTTTATCACCAATTCGGAATCACCATAGACTGCAATTCTTTTCGCGTTCAGCATTCTTAGAATCTTTAGGCCAGCAATCAGAGCCTCATACTCAGCCTCATTGTTAGAACAATCAAATGCTAGTTTGTAGGAACATACTCGCACATTGCTCGGGACCTTATTCGGAGCGGAAAATGGACTGTGTATCCAAACACCAATTCCAGCACCATCACTACCCACTGCGCCATCGAAATCCATGGTCCAAAGACCATCTTCATCATCCTCTAAGTGCTGAAATTGCACCAGCTCTATTTTTTCTGTTTGCTGCCCATCGTCTTTAGCTGATTTCTCAACAGTAGCTTGATTTTCTCGTCTTTCTTTCTGCATAACTTCTCTGAAATTCTCGGTAATCTCTAGTATATCTTCTGCTTGAACTAATTGACTATCTATATCATTAAAACTATCAGCAAACAAAACAAAAGACTCTAAGTCGGTATGTACATAATTTACAGGATGATTGATTGGTTTCTACTTGCTTGTTATCATGTATTTCATCTTCTGTTCTCGATATAACTTTCTTTTTTGGCCAAAGACATGAATTTTTGCATAGGAGAAATCTAACTGTAGCGTACCTTTCAACTTTTCTCCCCAATATCTAGAAAGGAGCATCCCAAATCGGGGAGGAATGTCTGCCACAACCACGTCCATCAAAACATTCTTCACAGGAATCTGATCTAAACTGACAACCAAATCTTTGATGAGTCTGATACATCTCACTCGGCTGGAATAAAATGAGTACAAATCATGGTACTTCCTTGTAATGTCTAAACCCAACTTTTCCATGATTGCTTTTGGCATAAGATTGTGCGAAACACCGGAATCGGACATGGCATTATGCAATACATATTCATGCAACCTCAAACTGATATAAAAGGGAGGAACATCACTGTCAGGGGACTCATCATCTAAAGTAGGCCCAAATATCAATTCAGGCTGATCATCTTCAATATTCACTGTGTCAAACATTGGATCAAAATTCAGAATTTTAGAGACTTGACCTCTATAACTGTTGTTATTCATAATTTCTGTCAAAGGAATAGATACCTTCAATTTAGAAATTTCATTCTCCAAACTAAAAGCTGAAACCCTTTCAACCTCTTTGACTGGGACTTCTTTCCTTTCAGCCTTATCCTTCATTATGCTTGGCTGATTTGACTTTTCTGCTGATGATGATTTGTTTGCTGTGGGATCAATTGTCTCTTTTCCTTTCTTCGGTGCTACAGGTGAATCTAACTTCGGTGCTGAAGCCTCTTTTCTCTTCTGAATTGGGTTTACGGGCACATCTCTATTTCTTAATGAGTATTTCTTCTGCTGAGCGGACAAAGCATTCATATACCCTCTTTGGTATTCATCTGATTCTTCCTCAAGAGTTGCATCGTTTGCTAAAATAAAATCCTCATCTTTCTGTGCAGCTGAACTTTATGCATACTCTTCATCTTCAGTGATGTAAATGGGCAGATCATCGGGAGTAAAGAAGTGGTTTTGCTCCCCTACTACATCATCGTCATCGTCTGAATCTTGACTCACAAAATTCTGCAGAAGAGGTGTTTTAACTTGCTGCTGGGCTGCTGGCTCTTGTGCTCTTTGTTCATGCTGCTTAATTTTGAACTATGGCTGCTACTGGCCACGGTAGTTGGGATTTCGAATATGCGGTTCGGGCTTATCAAGCGTCATTCTTTTGAGCATTTTTTCCATTTCGCGAAGCAAGTGCTGTTCTGATGTAGATGTGGAAGCTTCTTCCTTTATGGTCACTCTCTTTTCTGCTTTCAACCTGGCTCTCTTATCATTTAGATTCGCCTCAACACTATCATCAATTTTTTGCATATCTTCCAAGGTAGGCGGATCTCTGTCTCGTAATGAATAAGCCATCTCCGGATCGAAACCATTCGGGAATTTAAGGAGAGTTGACTTTCTAGATGGTCTTAAGTCATATGGAATTGCATTATAAACTGTATTGAATCTGATAATATATTCTTGAACGGACTCACCAGGATTACGCTTGATGCTAGTATACTCAGAAGTAATTTGCAGCGGATCTTTCTTCATCTCCCACCAATCTAGGAATTGTGTCTGAAGCTCTTGTAATGTATTGATACTTCTGGGCTGTAAATATCTGAACCATTTACTAACCTCACCTCCAAAAGTCTGGGCGAACAATCTCATGGACACATTCTCTTCATCAATTTCATGCAGGTCCAAGAAATCTGTCATTCTAACAATATGCTGTTGGGCGGAAACACTCTGCGGAGTGCCATCAAATATTGGAATCTTACTCTGATAATCAACGGGCATAGGATCCAAATTTGCAGGTAAAACAAGAGGTGCGAATCTAGTAGCCATGGCTCTTGGCGGATTTATAATCTGTCTTGGAGAAACAGGTGGAATGGGAGAAGTAGATGAACGAGGTGTATGCGGTGGAGATGGAGGAGGAACTACTGCTGATGGTTGATCAGAGATCTCAGGATTTACGGGAATGGTAGGGATAAAGGGAGGTTCAGTGGAAATCTGTGAACCGGATGAAATTTCAGATGGCCCAAGAGTTTCGGATGCAGATTCAATGAATTCAGGGATGTTGGTTGCCACAATGGAGTTTTGAAGATTCAGATTATAATTATCAATAGATCTATTTTCTTGTTCAACTTCTAGATACTTGATGAACTCAGGATTGATGACGGTAGAACTAGTAGCACTTTCGGACTTGGTTTCAAACAATGATAACTCGAACTGATCGTCAAACTCAATATCTTCAATGTATTCGAAAACAGTGGGGTATGAGTGAGATTTGACCAAAGGAATGATGGGAGCTTCTCGACGATAAATTCTTGGGATTAGGTTGGGGTTTTCATATACTGGAGGCGGATTTGGATCAGGATTTGATCTAGTATGCCTTTTTGAAGCCAGTGTATTGATCTATTCAAAAATCCAAAGGACACAACCGATTATTTTCAGCCTATCGACTTCTAGACTCAATCATCCAAAAGTATAGAACAAACAAGTGTACTGGGGTAATTTTCAAATCAAGTGCTGCATTCACAAGCTAAACTGGAGATCGACTGAAGCAACGTTTATCTACTTCCGCTTATGCATAGCAAAAGCATTTCGAAAGCTACCTGGCGTGACTTCAGACTCCGTCTATAACTTATGAAGCAAATAACATCAACGAGCAAACCATTTTCTTCCCCAGTATGGTCGCCACTATGTTAGCGCTCGAAACTACCTTAGGCTGAAATAAGGTAAATCTCAAGGCAACATCAAACCAAGCTCAACCTCGTAGCTAGCCCTACGAGGACAGGAGAGGGCTCTCTCCGGGTCTATCTCGGCAAAAGGTCTTCAAAGGGGCTGAGATGACTTATAGTGGATACTGATTTTAGGCTAGTAAATAGATAGGAAAGTTTGTTTTAAATTTTTTGGGTTTTCGTCGGAAAAATGGGAAAAACAATTTTGGGCTCGGGGATGAGGCCAGATCTTTGCAGAATTAGAGTTGGGGCAAGGTAGGCAATAGTCTTGATGCTTTTGATTATGTGTATGGATGGATCAGAATGAAAAGGAGCTGAAGAGGGCAAGGGAGAACAGGGATCCTCTCCAAACTGGCAAAAACATATAAAACTAAACAAATTCAAAGGCAGAGCACTGGAATCAATGGATTATACCTCATTTACTCATTCATTTAGTTTCAGAAGCAAAATGAGGGAATGACATACATTAAAAATTAAATAACTTACAAATAACTGAGAGAACACACCATCAAAACTGAAAACCACAAGAATCCCAACAGGTGCTGCAAAACCTCTAATCTTTCCTTAGCCAAAATGCAGAAAATATGTACAATAGTGTGCCAAACTTTTCCCAAGAGTCCAACCCTGAAAGTGTCTCAGAAAATACAATAAATAGACAATTATAACCCCTTCCCATGCCTCTAGGGGTCAAGATCATGCTTCTAGGAGCAGTTTGAACCAATTCTAAACAAAGAGCTAAAATCTAGGCAGCCAAACAACTTGCCTCTATAAGCTAGGAAACTGATCCATTCACTTGATTTTCACTTTTTTGTGAATGAATCATCTAGAACAAGTAAATAAGTGCCAAAGTTACATCATGTACATCAAATTACATCAATAAAAACCAAAAATTACATCAAGAGGTGAAACTAGTCCAAACTGGCCGAATTTCTGAGTTGGAAGGTGAAAAACATGCCAAAAACCTCTATGCGTCGCGCTCCAAAGCTCTATGTGTCGCGCTACTTTTAGCCTATTTTTGGGGAACTTCCTAGAGTCTAAATTGATTGCATGATAGCTCGTTGGAAAGCCCTAGATGTTGGATATCCAACCCAAGTGGAATTTTTCAATTTGGAGCTCATTTTCCCCTCCAAAACTTCATTCTCCCAGAAGTACTTCCTGCTGGTGCAAAAGGTGGCAGAAAGGTGGTTTTCATGGTGTTTTTGGCCCTTTTGATCATCCAGAACCTGATGAAATGCTTCGGCCATTTCTGAGCATGCATAAATTACCATGAAAAATCCAAAAATACACAGTTTTCCTCCAGAAGGTGTCCCAATCATAAGCGCGCGTTGAGTCGCGCGACGCGTTGGGCGGAAAAACCTATTTTGTGCCCAAAATTTTCAAAAATGACAAAAACTTCTCCAAATTTGCTGAAATTCGGAGCGAAGATCCCCTATCATGCCTCATGCTCAGACAACGAAGCCTCAGCCAAAATCCAGAGTGGATAAGGCCTCTTTCGCTGTTTTAGTGCTCTTCTCAACCTTCTCTTCAAGATCTTCATTTTTTCTCTGCAAACGTGCATGCGGGCCCAATAATGACCTTTCATATGACGAAGAATGTCTTTGTCTCTATTATACTTTGCCAAAAACTTCTCTAGATGAATGTTAACATGGATAAGGTTAGTCTCTCGCTCAATTGGTGTCATGTCACCAGGTCTCTTCCGGGCCAATTGTCGATCTTCACGGATTCGCCGCAGCTCTACAAGTGTGTGATGATCCTCCAGCTGTTTTTTCCGCTGCTCCAGATACTTTATCACCCACTGTGCTCTCTGCAAATTCTCTGTCAAATTACCAATCTCATCTCTCTGCTCCCGGATGACCTCCCTCAGTTTCGAGCTAGGAGAGCTCGCATCAACATCGATGAGTATAAAATTAGTGTCTCGGCCTCCTGAAGGGCCCTCATCATGCATAGGCCTCTTTCCTTTGTCCTGAACATGTACCTGTGCTGATGTCAAAGGCAAGACCCCTTCCACCCCGAGTGGAGATAGTACTCGCGCTGTTGATGAAGTCAACGAGACCCCTTCCACCCCGGGTGGAGATAGTACTCGTCGTGTAGCTACAAATAAGGCTCTGTGGCCTCGCTGATATGTCACATACACTGGAGCACTGATATGCTCAGTATTAGGAATATAAAACTGGTTTGAAGGCTCTCCCTCATCATGAACTACCTCAGGAGGTGGCTGTGGCGCTGCAAAGAAGTCACGGGAGATGAACTCATCCCATGCGATGCCCTGTTGTGCGAGCTGATGTACCACCATGATTTTGACCAGCGCGTAATGATATATACTGTTATGCTGCTGTGCTGGGGCCTTCTTCTATACAAGAAATGTCATCTGCTCTATGTTACGGTACATGAAGTATGGAATTCTCATCAACCGCACTCTCGTGAAGTGCATCAACAGCCGGATGTGATATGCATACAAGCGTGAAAAGCGCCCTTCACAAATGAAATAACGAATTATGAGTTTCATCAATGGTGCATACTCATCCTTCAGAAATCGGAATGGAAATACCCTGCTCAGCTGCCTCATATATCCAGGTCTGATATATGGCTCATAATAAGCTTTATCCAACTGCTGCCGCTTATTCCACTCTT
>JAXQQM020085105.1:0-27238 GCA_034641835.2 Pinus albicaulis
TAAACAGATTAACGTCAAAAATTTGCGAAGGAAGGACATTAAGGTCATTATAGCTATATGAAGGGCTAATAGAAAGTGAATTAGTAATAAAAAGAAAATAGAAAAAAAGGGGGTAAGGAAGGACTGAGGATTCTTGAGCTAGGCGCTATTCCATCCAAAATCTCATAAGAGCCAATTTCATTTATTGGTTTGGTTGGATGCTCCAAATTGAAAAATATTCTTAATGGAATAACCCTTTTATTAACTCGTGACATCAAAAATTCTTATGAGAGTGAAATAATTGAGGAATCTATCATGTATTTGATAAAAATAATTTCTTTTCTTCTTTAAGTTCATATTTACAAGGGGGTAATATGGATATCGTACGATCTCCTATTAGCACACTGAATCATATCTACGATATATCCAATGTGGAAGTGGGTCAAAATTTTTATTGGAAAATAGGGGGGTTTCAAGTTCATGGATATGTAATTATAATTTCTTGGATTGTAATTGCTGTCTTATTCGGTTGAGCTACCATAGTTGTTCGAGATCCACAAACCTTTCCTACCAGTGGTCAAAATTTTGTTGAATATATTCTCGAATTTTTTCGGGACTTGACTAGAACTTAGATTGGGGAGGAAGAATATGGTCCATGGGTTCCCTTTATTGGAACTATGTTTTATTTATCTTTGTTTCTAACTGGTCAGGTGCTCTTCTTCCTTGGGGAATTCTAAACTTACCTCAGGGAGAGTTAGCCACACCTACAAATGATATTAATACTATGGTTTCTTTAGCTTTACTTATGTCAGTAGCATATTTCTATGTAGGTCTTACAAAGAAGGGGTTAGGTTATTTTGGTAAATATATTCAACCAACCCCAATACTTTTACCAATTAACATCTTAGAAGATTTTACAAAACCTTTATCACTTAGTTTTTGACTTTTTGGAAATATATTAGCTAACGAATTGGCAGTTGTCGTTCCTGTTTCTCTGGTACCTTTAGTAGTTCCTATACCTGTAATGTTCCTGGGATTATTTATGAGTAGTATTCAAGCTCTGATATTTGTAACTCTAGCTGCAGCTTATATAGGTGAATCCATGGAGGGTCATAATTAACTCACTGTCCAATCACACATAATAGTTTCTAAGTATCGTACCAACGCATGACTTGATATGTCTGGTAGAAGCAAATCATATTTCTTAGTAAAAAATGCTTGGTAACAAGATTTAAGATCGGTTAACTACTTCTGTCCATTAGATCTCCAGATAGAGTGGATCCGATTGGTCCGTTTGTATAGAAATATGAGAGAAAATAGGATCGAACAGGTTCACTAATCGGAGTTGTTTGAGTAAAGAATGTACCCCGGCGTAGAACGATGAAATTTTTGTTCCCAGCAAGGGGGAGGATTTTTTCGAACATGTTTACTTTGTATATAATTCGTTTCATATATTAATCCATTTATATTGATTAAAAAAGCCTTTTTGATTATATGGATTAATATATCATCTGTAGATGTTATATATAATGACTTATAGGCTTTTACGCAGTCTATTCTCTCTCCGTGATAAGAATTCATATGTTCAATAAAATGGAATCTTTATTTTCGAATATGATTCAGATGAAATATTTTCATAAGGGATAATAGGTTTCCTTATTCGTTGATATTATCACTTTGATACCGAAATATTTTGGGTTCTTAGCTGTTCGGAAGAAATCGTTCCATAATTTTACCATTGGTGAACACTCAATAGATGAAACTGTTGTATTATACACTATTTCCTGATCTTAGTAAGAGGAGATTACCATGGATCCCTTAATTTCTGCTGCTTCTGTTATTGCTGCTGGATTATCTGTAGGGCTTGCTTCCATTGGTCCTGGCGTTGGCCAGGGCACTGCTGCGGGCCAGGCTGTAGAAGGTATTGCGAGACAACCAGAAGCAGAAGGTAAAATACGAGGTACCTTACTGCTAAGTTTAGCTTTTATGGAAGCTTTAACAATTTATGGACTAGTTGTGGCCCTAGCGCTTCTATTTGCGAATCCCTTTGTTTAATCCTGAAAAAAAAAAAAAAAGATCCCTACACCTCGTCATTACATTAGTATTTCTCCAAGAATTTCCTTGTTCAGCTGCGGGAGAGGCTGATCTTAATAATTAGCAAATGAATTCTTCTTCCTACTTCGGTCGGAAAGATTCATGACGCGTGTGACAGGGAAGGGAAGGAAATGGATAGGGCAAGCAAATTCATTTTATCCTTTTCTTTTTATCCTTATCAAAAACCTGGGACTAAGTATCCAAAATATTCTTATCCAGAACTAGATAGGATCAAAAAAGAAAAGAACAAAATGATGTAGAACATATCCTTATCTATGAGGGGCGAGCATATGAAAATGTAATTGATCCTTTCATTTCCTTGAGTTATTGGCCTTCTGCTGGGGGTTTCGGATCAAATACCAATATTTTAGAAACAAATATAATAAATCCAAGTGTGGTACTTAGTGTACTGATCGATTTTGGAAAGGGAGTGTGTGCGAGTTGTATATTCGAATAATATGGCTGGGCCCAACCAGCTGCACTTTGGAGATAGAAAAGTGCATGATCTCAACGAATTACTTCCGAACGGGGAATAGCGAAGAACTATAGTATTTCGTAATTGATTGGGAAATGAACTATTAGTTTATACCAACCAATGAGGGAGGACCACTAGAATGGTTAAAGCTGAACTGTTTGAAGTCTAAGCACAACTAACTGGGTATTCTTTCCACCGCTGTGTCAAGATGAGATGGATTCAAAGGTATAGTTGGAGATTGATCCGATATAAAACATTCATATCAATGGAATAATTTCATCTATTTACTGAAAAATAGTCCCAATCTCCCATCCAATTTTAGTTCCAATGCTGAACTGACAACCTAAACAGAAAGGAAATTATTCGATAGAACAAAATAAGGAGGCACAAATTAATTAATTGAATGGAACGATTCAAATTTCATGGGGGAAGAATAGGAGAGAAAAGGGGAAACGAAAACAAAAACAACTTTATTGATAATTGCAAATCCCTTTTGCTGGAAGAGCCCTTGGAGATCTCGGTCTTTTATAAATTGATTCTAATCTTCCGTAAACGGAACGGAAAGGGCAGGCTTGGTGTGAAGGGGGAACGTATATGTTCCTGGGGAATAAAAAAAGAACTGAGCAGGAGAGCCGAATGAATCGAAAGATTCGTGTTCGGTTTGGGAAGAGATTATGAATTCGTGAAATTTGTGAATAGATAATCTACTTTCATTAAGTAATCTATTAGATAACCGTAAACAGAAAATATTGAATACTATTCGGAATTCGGAAGAACTATGTAATGGAGCTATCGATCAGCTCGAGAAAGCTCGGGCTCGCTTAAGGGAAGTGGAAATGATAGGGGACGAAATCCGGGTAAATGGAGACTCCCAAGTAGAACGAGAGAAAGAGGATCTCATCAATGCTGCTTCTGAGAATTCGGAACAATTAGAGGATCCCAAGAATGAAACGATTTACTCCGAACAGCAAAGAGCAATTGACCAGATCCGACAACAAGTTTCTCGCCAAGCTTTACGAAGAACTATAGGAACTTTGAATAGTCGTTTTAAAATTGAGTTGCATTTACGTACGATCAATCAAAATATTGGCCTGTTTAGAACCATGATGAACACATCAGATTAGTTGTTAGTTGTTATAGGCCCTATTTCTCAACAGATAATTAATAAGTGCTAATGGGAAATCTTCAAATCGACGAAATTAGTAGTATTATACGGAAACAGATCAAACAATATAACGACGAAGTAGGAGTTGGTAATCTTGGCACCGTACTTCAAGTAGGAGATGGCATTGCTCGTATTCATGGTCTTTATGAAGTAATGGCAGGGGAATTAGTGGAATTTGGAGATGGTACAGTAGGCATTGCCCTAAATTTGGGATCGGATAATGTTGGAGTTGTATTAATGGGCGATGGCTTGATGATACAAGAAGGTAGTTCCGTGAGAGCAACAGGAAAAATTGCTCAGATACCAGTAAGTGATGCGTATTTGGGTCGTGTTGTAATGCTCTAGCCCAACCCATTGATGGTAAGGGTCAAATTTCAGCTTCCGAATTTCGACTGATTGAATCTCCCGCTCCAGGTATTATATCAAGACGTTCCGTATATGAACCCCTTCAAACGGGGCTTATTGCTATTGATTCTGTGATTCCTATAGGACGTGGTCAGCGAGAATTAATTATTGGGGACAGACAGACCGGCAAGACAGCAGTAGCTACAGATACTATTCTTAATCAAAAGAGTCAAAATGTAATCTGTGTCTATGTAGCAATTGGTCAAAGAGCTTCTTCCGTAGCTCAGGTAGTTAATACATTTCAAGAACGTGGCGCAATGGAATATACCATTGTGGTAGCGGAAACTGCGGATTCTCCCGCTACATTACAATATCTCGCTCCATATACAGGGGCAGCTTTGGCTGAATACTTCATGTATAAGAAACAACATACATCAATCATTTATGACGATCTCTCCAAACAGGCACAAGCTTATCGACAAATGTCTCTTCTATTAAGAAGACCACCTGGCCGAGAAGCTTATCCGGGAGATGTTTTCTATTTGTATTCCCGTCTCTTGGAAAGAGCAGCTAAATTAAGTTCCCAGTTAGGTGAGGGGAGTCTTACTGCTCTACCAATAGTTGAGACTCAAGCTGGAGATGTTTCAGTTTATATTCCCACTAATGCAATTTCCATTACCGATGGACAAATATTTTTATCGGCCGATCTATTCAATGCCGGGATCCGACCTGCTATTAATGTGGGTCTTTCCGTATCTAGAGTAGGATCTGCGGCTCAGATAAAAGCTATGAAAAGGGTAGCTGGAAAGTTGAAATTAGAGTTAGCTCAATTTGCAGAGTTGGAAGCCTTTGCACAATTTGCTTCCGATCTTGATAAAGCTACTCAAGATCAATTGGCAAGGGGTCAACGATTACGTGAGTTGCTCAAACAATCTCAATCGGCTCCTTTGAAAGTAGAAGAACAAATAGCTACTATTTATACCGGAACAAATGGATACCTGGATATATTAGAAATAGCACAGGTGAGAAATTTTCTCGTTCGGTTACGCGAGTATTTGATAAAGAATAAACCTCAGTTCGAAGAAATTATATGTTCTACTGGTACATTTACAGAAGAAGCGAAAGCCCTTTTGGAAGAGGCTCTTAAGGAACATACTGAACTTTTTTTACTTCAAGAAAAAAAATGAATATTTGATAATTTGGTGGGATTATTCAGAACAGGAAAGAGAGCTGAATAATTTGTTCCAATACATTGCACAACAATTTAGAACAATTGAAGAGTATTACGTCCAATAGGATTTGAACCTATACCGAAGGTTTAGAAGACCTCTGTCCTATCCATTAGACGATGGACGCTCTTTCTATCTTCCCTTTTTTTATTTTAACTCCTTTGGCATACATTGTCCCGATCTACCTTTTTATTCACAATGAGGTTATAGGATAGGAAAAGAATGGAATCTATTTCACATTGCAACGGAAAATTTATTTCGAGTGAATCGTGAAATTATGTTATATACTTAATCACTTTATATCTACCTATTCTATCTATATAGATAGATATAGAACAGGTAGATATCTGTTAGCGGGTAGCGGGAATCGAACCCGCATCGTTAGCTTGGAAGGCTAGGGGTTATAGTCGACATTGATTATTCAATGCCTCTAATTCAGAAACGAACATGAGAATTTCATGTCATTCAGCTCCTTCATGGGGGATAGAGAGCGGTATGAGGGAAGAAGCGGAATATTTATATCAAATCTTTGTGAAAGGAAATTTCAATTCTTTTCTTTCTCCTCTTTTATTTTCGAATAAAACCCTACTTTCTTATCGTACCCATGGCATCTACGTCAGTTTCTTCTCTTTTCTACTCTTCTCTTTTTTTAGTGAAGGGCCCAAAATCGTAGAATACTTACTCACTTTCTAGATGATCCCGATAGAAAGAGAAATTTGAAAAGTTTCAAATAATCACAAATCTTTCTAGTTAATTCGTTCCCTATTTCTACTGATTCTGATCCCCAGGAGAACAAATTCCACCGAGCTCGAACGAAATGCTGATAACCCAAGTAAACCAAAGTCATCGTTCTATAGCTATTCCGCTTCAACCTGGGTCCTTCCATCCATAAGTTGAAGGTTTAGTCACGATGAAAAAATATCTTTGGATCCCCATAGATCTGGAATTTATCTAACCTTTCAAACATTCTGTGTCGCTATCTTGGAACCAAAATTGTGTTTCTCTTTCATCATTTCAGACCCAGATTACGAGAAGGTATGCTATTCCTGGGCATTCATAGGGAAGGGTTTGAGCCTATCTGGAAATAGAGCTTTAGATGGATCTTTGATCCATGTAAAAGATCCTTCAACCATTTGAGTTGATAATGTAACGAATCACACTTTTACCACTAAACTATACCCGCAACGATCTGATTGTAACATACAGATCGATCTTTTGTCCAACCAATAGGAAGATGAGGAGTTATCAATCAACCTCTATTGAAAGTTTCTATCAATCATTACCTCGTTTTCAAAATTACATGAATCTCCGGAGATGGAGATTCATGTAATTATAGATTACCTTTGCGAATTGCTGATAAAACAATAACTAAAGGCCCCGATACAACCATCAGAGTCAGAACAGTGAGTTGCGCAATAACTTCTAGATCCATTTGGTTTTCTTTCACCCTCCATCGACTGGATGTATGAATAAAATGTTGTCGGTATCAATCACTTTTCTTCTATTTTGTCTTCTTCGGACTCCTACTCATTTGTGTAGGTTCGATCAGGAACCTATTATGGCCTTGAGCAACTAATATCTTTACAATAATCTAATATCTTTACAATAATCTAATATCTTTAGATAGAGAACCCTTCAATATCTAGATAATAAAATTTTATACTGGAGAGGGATAAATGGACTAATCCATCTAACGTATTTATTCAAACTGATTGGGGAGGGAATGAAGAGATGATAATAGAGGTTCAATTTTTGATAGCTTTTTTTCTTGCCTTTACAGCAAGTATTCTAGCTCTCAAATTAGGTCAAGCACTGTATGATTAATTTTTCTGACCTGCTTGGCCCGGCCATCGGCCAGGCCAAGCAGGTCAGAAAAAAGAGAGGAAAAGAAATAACTATTTTGAACGAAATGAGCAATACAATTGACTAGATTGTTCTTTATCCAACTGAATAATTGCAATTTTCATTATATTGCCGATACAACCCGTACATACTATGGTATACACCTTTACTCCACCATTCATTTTGTTACACATGAACTCTTCCATCTTGGAGAGATGGCTGAGCGGACCAAAGCGGCGGATTGTTAATCCGTAGTACGGATCATCCGTACCGAGGGTTCGAATCCCTCTCTCTCCGTTCGTACACTATTGATCCTGAAAACGAATAACCCCGAATCTTTCTACGGAACGGAAAAGACCCATTAACCTGGAGACTTTTTTCACTATTCTTTACGTCCGGGATTACGTCCTGGATCGTTCGATAGAAATCCAAAGATAAAAGAGAAATGAAAAATACCACTACTGCGTAAACGAACAGCTTAAGAGTAAGCATTACGTAATCTCCGGAATCCTTATTATAAGTACAACAGAATAGATCATCAATCTTTGTACCATATATGGATACTTGAATACCAAACAATAGTATGATTGTTACAAATCACGAAATTATTTCTTCGAATCACGCGTGAAAATAAATTTGAAAGAAGAAGAGAAATTTTCTCTTTGTTTTCCAAATGGTCTTTTTTCCCTCTTATTTTTGGATCAACCAGATATTTATCGAATATTTATGAAAATATGTCATTGGTATCGATCGTATCAATACGTGACCCAATAGCTCGATCCGAAGTGAGCGGTGGGATCGGAAGGAATTGATGAAGGTTAGTGGAAAAGTTCTTATCCGGGAGCAGATAAGGTATCTGAATCTGGTATCGTCGGGTGGAACAAGGATAGAACTTCTGTCACAAAAAAATGGAAAGAGTTATACAAAAATTAGATCAATGACAGCGATCCAAAAACTTGAAAAAGAAAAAAAAGATACTTTTTATCGAAAACTTACAGCAGCTTGCCAAACAAAGGCTAAGAGAAAAGAGAGAACAGGAATAATTGGCATTACATCGACAATTGGATCAAAATTGCATAAGCCTCAGGTAATTTTCCAAAAAAGGGATTATTTGAATGAATAAAGGCATCATCTAGACAAATATTGAACATAACTGGCATTTTTCTTCTCCAATAAAAATTAGGGGGGGGTAAAGCCAGAAAAGTCTTTGATTGATCGAATCGATCGAAGCTCTTCGGCAAGTTTGACCGGACTTGGGGTTGGAAGGGATGATTCTTTCATACATACAATATTTTACCCAATCTAATAGAAAATGATCAATGAATGAATATTCTTGTCCCTTTTTCTGTTTTTCCTATTATGTCCAATTCCATCAATAACCTATTTTGTTGAAATATCCACAAAATTTTTTTGCCCAATTGGGATCTGATCTAATTTATCTTGGATCCTAATGGGTTGACAAAAAATTTGATATAAGTATTCATTAGCATATGAATAGGGAAATAGGATGGGAATGGGGCGTGGCCAAGCGGTAAGGCAGCAGGTTTTGATCCTGTTATTCGGAGGTTCGAATCCTTCCGTCCCAGACTTATTTCATTGGTTCCTGTTTTCCCTTCCCTCGCTCTTCCCTTTCTTCTTTCGTAAAGGGAAAATCCAATGGAATTTTTGTTTTTTATTTTTCTCATAATTTCACCATACTTAACTTATCAGAAGGGAATGTTATTACAATAGGGAAGAGATAAAGGGATATCTCTGTGGTGCAAGATGGGAATACGGATCAATTTGAGATAAGGTTCAATTTATGAAATTAGCCCATTGGATGTATGCTGGTCCTGCTCATATTGGAACTCTACGAGTAGCTAGTTCATTCAAAAAATGTCCATGCCATTATGCATGCTCCTCTAGGAGATGATTATTTTAATGTAATGCGTTCTATGTTAGAACGGGAAAGAAATTTTACTCCTGCAACTGCTGGTATAGTAGATCGTCACGTACTAGCACGTGGATCTCGAAAAAGAGTTGTGGATAATATTCTTCGAAAAGATAAGGAGGAAAGTCCCGATCTTATCATATTAACACCTACGTGTACCTCTAGTATCTTGCAAGAGGATTTAAAAACTTTGTGGATAGAGCATCCATAATCTCCGATTGCAACGTCATTTTTGCGGATGTGGATCATTATCAAGTGAATGAAATTCAGGCAGCGGATAGAACTTTGGAACAGGTAGTTCGATATTATTTGGATAAATCCCATACATTGGATCAATTCGTAACAGATGCACCTTCTGTAAATATAATTGGGATTCTTACTCTGGGTTTTCATAATCGACACGATTTTCGTGAGTTGAGACGTTTATTAAAAGATCTGGACATCAGAATTAATCAAATAATTCCTGAAGGAGGATCTGTAGAGGATCCAAAAAATTTACCAAAAGCTCGGTTCAATTTAATTCATTATCGTGAAGTGGGCTTAATGACAGCGATGTATTTGAATAAGGAATTTGGAATGCCTTATGTATCTACAACTCCTATGGGAGCTGTAGATATGGCCGAGTGCATCCGACAGATAAAGAAATCTCTTGATACCTTGGCGGCTCCTATTTTATCGAGCAAAAGGGTTGATTACGAATCCTATATCGATGGACAAACTCGATTCGTTTCCCAAGCTGCTTGGTTCTCAAGATCTATCGATTGTCAGAACTTTACGGGGAGAGAAACAGTCGTTTTTGGTGATGCAACTCATGCTGCTTCAATTACTAAGATACTTGCTAGAGAGATGGGAATTCGTGTGAGTTGTACAGGTACTTATTGTAAACATGATGCAGAATGGTTCAAAGAGCAAATTAAAGATTTTTGTGATGAGATGATCATCACAGATGATCATGATGAAGTAGGAGATATTATCGCTCGCGTGGAACCCTCTGCAATATTTGGTACTCAAATGGAACGTCATATTGGTAAACGTCTTGAGATTCCCTGTGGAGTTATTTCCGCACCAGCTCATATCCAAAATTTTTCCTTGGGATATCGACTCTTCCTGGGTTACGAAGGTACTAATCAAATAGCTGATCTAGTTTATAACTCATTCGCTCTGGGTATGGAGGATCATCTTCTAGAGATTTTTTGTGGTCAAGATACGAAGGAAATAATGACTAAATCATTATCCACGGATATTAGTCCAATTTGGGATCCTGAAAGTCGGCAAGAATTGGGTAAAATCCCCCGTTTTGTAAGAGACGAAGTAAAGATAAATACAGAAAAATTTGCACGACGAAAGGGCCTTTTGAACGTTACTGTCGAGGTAATGCACGCAGCTAAAGAAGGATTAAGTTAAGTACCTAATCAATATCAATTAATTGATTACATTGAGTGTATTCTATACAAAAAGAGTGGATCCAATTCGATACCTATTCCTATCATATCAATTGAGTTAATGACTATTCATAATCACGTCTCGATCATGATTCGAGATCAGAGAGGGATCTTCAAAACATCGTCTGAAACGATGTGGTAATTTACATAATTGGTTTCGTGAATATGGATTATGACATCATTTCATATTCGGATCAAGTGCCCTTGGCTCAAAATTATTCTTATTTTCTTATATACTCTCCAAGTCAATCTTGTTTTCACGTGATTCCATACAAAGATGACGAATATTTGAATCGTTCTATTGTTAAAGCCTAGGATTTTCTATCGATGTGTCTAACATCTCGTCCCAATACAGCGACAATCCAACAATTCATTTATCTCTTATTCTGGATTGACAATAGTGTATTGTGTCGATATAATTTGTCCATTCACAATAGAAATAGATATCTTAGGTTCATCATTTATCAGTGATTCTATCCAATCATGATAATTCTGTCGATGGATCATTTATTCATAACCTAGATTACTTTATTCTGGAATGGTGGATCAAAACTATACATATCCATATATGAACTGACGAGTGAATTATTTGGTCATTCACATAGGTTTTTGATCCCTCCCGTTCGTCAATTAGATTGGTAGGATTCTATTTACTGGTTCATATTGAGTAACCTCGCATTCCACTTCGATCGTATATATACTCAATATCTATTCGCAATATGGGTTGCTAACTCAATGGTAGAGTACTCGGCTTTTAAGTGCGACTAAGATCTTTTACACATTTGAATGAAGTAGAAAACTCGTCGATACCATCGGTAAAGTTCGGAAGACTACGACTGATCCTAATGAACGGAAAAAAAGCATGTCGTTCCAACATATGATCTTTATGATACCTGATATTATTTCTCGGATACCTGATTGTATTCGATCAGGACCGGATCTGATTCAAGGAATCAAATGGGTGGAAAATGTCTATTATATACCTGGATGGATGTATAATATGCTCATCCTTTCGGATCAAATGTGATAATTGTGAATGGGATTTCATCAATTCGCGGTTAAGTCGAATGAGTCAATGGAGAAAGCTATATGACTTGAATCATAAGTAGACCCAGAGAAATGAGCTTCTGTTCCTCGTTCCAATTTAACGAGCGAGGAATTCCCTTTACTGATCAGAAGTTAAGAGCAGTTTAGTACCTGATATCGGGAGGTTTTCCCGGAGTAGATCAGGGATTTATACACTCACAATGAGTCCTAAGTACTCGAGTACAGATGTGTAAGATAAATAGTGTACTGACCAGGTTTATTTATTCCATGAGTCAGGAGAGCGATTGGTTGCCAGGATAAAAAAAATTTTGTTCTTCCTCATGACGAATGAGATCCTTGGGTAGTAAATCTATAGAAGATAGAATCTTTATATTTGGATATATCTCTTTTTCCTATCTTGTTCCGACTAGATCGCACCATGTATTTTCTCAGAAATGAAGAGGTTATTCTCATGAACGAGGGCCATAGCTGAGGTTTGGAAATGGATGAATTCCATAGATACGGAAAGGAAGATAACTCTCGGCAACAATGCTTTTTATATCCACTCTTTTTTCATGAAGATCTTTACGCAATTTCTCATGATCATTATTTGGATGGATCAAGTTCTTCCGAACCGATGGAACATTTAAGTTCCAATGATCAATTCAGTTTCCTAACTGTAAAACGTTTGATTGGTCAAATACGTCAACAAAATCATTCAATTGTTTTATTCGTGAATTGCGCTCCAAATCCATTAGCTGATTGCAAGAAGAGTTCCTATTCTGAATCGGCACTAGAAGGACTTACATTGGTCCTGGAAGTTCCGTTCTCTATACGGTCAAAATATTCTGTGGAAGGGATGAATGAATGGAAGAGTTTCCGGTCGATCCATTCAATATTTCCCTTCTTGGAGGATAAATTCCCGCATTCAAATTATATATCAGATGCACGAATACCCTATTCTATTCATCCGGAAATTTTGTTTCGAACCTTTCGTCGCTTGATCCGAGATGCTCCCTCCTTGCACCCATTACGCTCTGTTCTCTATGAATATCGAAATAGTCCAGAGAATTTACAAAGATCAATTATTGTCGTCCCAAGAGTAAATACGAGATTCTTCCTGTTCCTGTGGAATTATTATGTCTATGAATGCGAATCCATTTTATTTTTCCCTTCTTAAACGATCCTCTCATTCACGATCGTTGTCTCATAGACCTTTCCCTCAGCGAACTCATTTTCATCGAAAGATAAAACATATTATCATATTTTCTCGTCGAAATTCACTGAAAAGTATCTGGTTGTTGAAGGATCCTAAAATTAACTATGTTAGATATGGTGCAAGATCTATTATAGCTATAAAAGGTACTCATCTCCTAGTGAAAAAATGTAGATATTATCTTCTACTTTTTCGGCAATGTTATTTCCATCTTTGGTCCGAACCGTATAGGGTCTGTTCTCATCAATTATCCAAGAATTGTTCTTCTTCTCCAGGTTATTTTCTGAGGGTTCGGATGAACCCTCTTTTTGTCAGAACAAAAATGCTAGATGAGTTATTCATCGCCGATCTTATTACCAATGAATTTGATCCAATAGTTCCGATTGTACCAATACTTGGATTATTGGCTAGAGAAAAATTCTGGGACGTATCAGGACGGCCAATTAGTAAATTGTCTTGGACCAATCTAACAGATGATGATATCCTCAATCGATTTGATCAAATTTGGAGAAATCTTTTTCATTACTACAGTGGATCCTTTGGTCGAGATGGTTTATATCGTATAAAGTATATACTTTCATTATCATGTGCTAAAACTTTAGCCCGTAAACATAAAAGTACGATACGTGTAGTTCGGAAGGAATTAGGTCCAGAACTCTTTCAAAAATCGTTTTCAAAAGAACGAGAATTTGATTCTCTGCCTTTTTCGTCAAAAGCGGCGGCCCGTTCGCAGAGAGAACGAATTTGGCATTCAGATATTCTCCAGATAAATCCCCTAGTTAATTCCTGGCAAAAGATACAGGATCTTAAAATAGAAAACTTATTTGATCAATGAAATGCTCTTTGAGTAATTGCCTCGATTCAGAATCATTTTTCTTTTTCCATCCGAGAACTAAAATGATTAGGAAATAGATACATTACATGGGGAAAGCCGTGTGCAATGAGAATTGCAAGCACGGTTTGGGGAGAGATTTCTCGCTCTTACTGATACTGAAGGAGCAGATCATCCACTCCATCCGACGAGCCCCGGGTTCGAGTCCCGGGCAACCCGGATCAAATTTCTGATAGGTACCTCTGTCCACTTATTCTGGTTCTGGATCTAATCAAGTTTTTTTCATATCTGTTCTCATTCCAATTGATCTACCATTCCTGGAACCAGTAATAAATAATTTTATGGAGTATCTAATCACAGATAGATCTATAGAGTGTGGAATATATGGATAGAATATAGAGGTATTTGAGATAGACTTTATATTCTATCCATATAGTATAGATCAGTATCTATCCCGTTGGGATAGATATTGAAATTCCATCCCAGATATTGGTTGACATTGATACATGGATCATATTATACTGTAAAATAACAAGCCTTATGCTTGGGAGCCTCTGATGATTTTATAAACGAAGATCTGACCATGACCGCAATTATAGAAAGACGCGAAAGCGCAAATTTCTGGAGTCGCTTCTGCGACTGGATCACTAGCACTGAAAACCGTCTTTACATTGGATGGTTCGGTGTCTTGATGATCCCTACCCTATTGACCGCAACCTCTGTATTCATTATTGCTCTCATCGCAGCTCCTCCGGTAGATATTGATGGTATTCGTGAACCTGTTTCCGGTTCTCTTCTTTATGGAAACAATATTATCTCCGGTGCTATTATTCCTACCTCTGCAGCTATCGGATTGCACTTCTATCCAATCTGGGAAGCAGCTTCTGTCGATGAATGGCTATACAACGGGGGTCCTTACGAGCTAATCGTTCTACACTTCCTACTTGGTGTAGCTTGCTATATGGGTCGTGAGTGGGAGCTTAGCTTCCGTCTAGGTATGCGTCCTTGGATTGCTGTTGCATACTCAGCTCCTGTTGCAGCTGCTACTGTCGTTTTCTTGATCTACCCTATTGGTCAAGGGAGTTTCTCTGACGGTATGCCTCTAGGAATCTCTGGTACTTTCAATTTCATGATTGTATTCCAGGCTGAGCACAATATCCTTATGCATCCATTCCACATGTTGGGTGTAGCTGGCGTATTCGGCGGCTCTCTATTCAGTGCTATGCATGGTTCTTTGGTAACTCCCAGTTTGATCAGGGAAACTACTGAGAATCAGTCCGCAAATGCAGGTTACAAATTTGGTCAGGAGGAAGAAACCTACAATATTGTGGCTGCTCACGGTTATTTCGGCCGATTGATCTTCCAATATGCTAGTTTCAACAACTCCCGTTCTTTACATTTCTGCTTAGCTGCTTGGCCCGTAGCAGGTATCTGGTTTACCGCTCTAGGCATAAGCACTATGGCTTTCAACCTAAATGGATTCAATTTCAACCAATCTGTAGTTGACAGTTAAGGCCGTGTAATTAACACTTGGGCTGATATCATTAATCGTGCTAACCTAGGTATGGAAGTTATGCACGAACGTAATGATCACAACTTTCCTCTGGATCTAGTTGCTGTTGAATCTATTTCAATAGGCGGATAATACTCTGATGGATTGTTATCGTGTATTGCTTAATTGAAGCATACCAAGCCTTTCAATAAAATTAAAGGCTTGGTATGCTTCAATTTTTTGTTGTTATTCTTCATACTTCTTCCCCCATTCCATCAATAATGGATATGTGTAGTTCCCCTGCATCCAGCAGGAATTGAACCCACGAATTCGCAAATTATGAGTTGGGCGCTTTAACCATTCAGCCATGGATGCTGGATAAAGATCATCAACATACTCATTCTATAATATGAGTATAGACTCAGATCTAAAATGGGTTAGTTCGGGATCGGGACCCATTTACATTCTTTCTCTCATACTTGATTCATGCCAAATATTATCAATAGACATTCAAATAACATTTCATTTTGATAATAAGCCGAACAACTTGTTCGAGAGTTGGGAGTTAGTCATCGATCTTGCTTTGATCCCCTATCAGAGTCACCGACCCACATACGAACAAACGTTAGCTCGTTTTTTCTTCTTGGGAGAAATGACTGTAGATAGATAAATTGGCTTGTTTTTCCGGGGCGGACGTAGCCAAGTGGACCAAGGCAGCGGATTGTGAATCCACCACGCGCGGGTTCAATTCCCGTCGTTCGCCCATAAAAGAAGATAAAAAAAATCGGGCTGGATCCGATTCGTTGTCATTTTCATATTTCATTGAAATAAATTATATCCAGTGGTATAAGGGTATTGGTTGGTTGACACGAGCTTTCCAATTATATTTAATCAATATTATATTATATATTCTATTCATTGGGATGAAAAAAAAAGGAGAGAGAGGGGGTAACAAAGAAATGAAAAAAAGAAGATCCTGTATAATCAAATTGGAAGAGATACAAAGTTATCAATTTCTATGCAATCCATGGACCAAATCCAATTTGATGAGATTTTTAATTCAAATCCTTTCACACCGGGAGCGCCTTATAAAGCTCTTTGACCCTAGAATTCTCAGTACATTGCTTTTACGTGATCTACGTAAAAGAAATCCATATTTTTTGGTCAAAGGTATAGTAGTACTTACATTATCGATCCTCATATATCACTTCAATCATAAAAGTAGTATGATTGAGAAAAAAAAATTATATTTGATGAAACTCTTTCCTATACATAGCTTTATGGAACTTGGAAATGAAACACCAGAAGAATATTTAAAGCCTTTCACTAAAAATTGGTTGATATTTCCACATCTTTTCCTGTCTTTCCAATTGAAAAGATCTTGCAATCAATTCATAGAGCATTTTGATCCCATTAGTTTCAATTCAGGATATGGCAGGAACACAAACAAGAAGGATGATATGATCTCAGAGAATCAAGGACCGAGCGAAACTCATTTGGAAAATAATGAGAAAGATCTCAATTTGAAGATCGACTCGACTCTTAATTCAACCGAAAATGAGTATTGGGAACCTGAAAAAGATCTTTGTGAAGATTCATTTATTGAAAGAGAACAAACAAAAATAGAAATAGAATCGGATTTGTCCTCAAAGTGTTTATCAGAATATTATCCAATTTCTTGGGCGAAAGAATTATTTACAGAAGATCAAAGATATACAGAAGAGAATTCCTTTCCTTTTGAAAGGAAAAGATTCATTGAAAATTTTACAAAATCAATTCGTTATTCTTTTTTTTACATATGGCCAATGGATGAACCGTGTATGGGTGGTCCTAGTGCTACTAAAAAGCCCATTGAGGATTTCAACTTATCCAAAAGGCTATTGAAAAGACAACAAAATGTTTTTTCCCAATATTTAAGGGATTCAAAATCCTATTCATTAATGAATAGGATAGTTGATCTATGGAAGATCAAAACATATTTTGAAATTGAAAATTCTTCCTCAAATTATGCTATTCCATCAGATCCCGGATGGAATATTCTTAACATATTGCACAACAATTTTCGATCGAAAACAAAAAAATTGTTCTGGAAATGACAGATCAATTCACTCTATCAATAACTAAGCCTAGTCAGGTTCATGATCAAATTTCTTGTAATATTTATTATTACATGAATCCATTATATGAACTCAACAAGAATGGATCGTTGAGATCGGATCGGATCTTCAACCACAGAGAAAAATTGAAGAATCAATCTTTATGGGTCCTACTCAATATTATTGATAAAGCGGATGATTATTTAGATCAAATAATCGACAAACTATTGAGCCAAATCGATTCCAAAAATCGCTTAGAGATAGGAACTCCCTTTAACAATTATAGAACTGAAGCTTTGAGTTGGTATGAATCAATTCGGTATAAAATTGCCAGGTATTCGGAAAATCTATTCAATAGATTCTATTTTATAAATAGGTTCAGTCACAATTTAAAGAATCAAATTCGAACAAATTGGATAGAAAATGAAAATTTGAATAATGTAACGAAAGATACAATCGACCGGCATTCATCAAGTTGGAAAAAAATTCAGAGAGAATGGTTGAACCGTTCTATTATTCGAACGGATAAAAATATAAATCGGAATTTGAATGTGTACAAATGGTCCCATCAGACCGAATACTTTATGAAATATTTGAAACATTTTTTTATAAAAAAAACTATTTTCAAAGAGTGTTCGATCTAATTGAATCATGTACTAATACTAATCGAAACAAAATTGGTTGGAAAGATTATTTTCAGTTTTTTCAACATACTGTAAAGATATTAAACTCGAACTTCGATATCATATCGAACCTAAATTCTAAGTTCGATATTGTCATTTCTATTTTGGATTCTCACTTGAATAAGCTCAAAAGTATTGATCCTCAACTATTAAAGAAAAATAACTTAGATATAAATGACTTGTTGGATCTAATGGGTACTCTAATCGTTCATTTAAAAAATTAAAACCCTTTCTTTTTCTTTTGGATGACCATAATCTTTCACAAAGATCGAAATTATTGATTGATGAAGGAACAATTGCACCATTTGTTCCGAATGATATACCGATTAATCCATCGATTATTGACTTCTTTTCTAATGAAAAGAATCGCATGGAATCGTTTGATAACACTGATTTTTCGACGATATCCAACGATCGAGAAAATTGGTTGAATCCTGTGAAACTATCTGATCAGAGCTCATTGAGAGCTTCTTTTCACGGAGCAAATACGCTCCAATTTTTGGATTATTTGCATCATCCTCGGCCAAATTATAGGAAGAGATTACCTTCTGATATGAAAAGGATTTATATAAAAAGGAAGAATCTTACATATGGACAATTATTCAATCTTTTGCTCATCCACAACAACACATCTTCCTTGCTCATTGGTGAAATAGGACCCGTTCACTCGGAAAAAGAGACTATTTCTTTGATCAAGTCACAAGTATCTAACATATTCTTACCTAAATATTTACAACGAAAACGAAGTGGTGAACAACCGTTTGTATTAATCTATGATTTGTACAGATCCTTCAATTTACTAACCCAATTGAATCCATTCGTTCGTGACAAGAGATATATTTCCTCGATCGAAGAGATTTCTACAACGCCTTTAACAAAAGAACAAATAGTCAATTTAGAAAAAACTTTTTGCCAACCTTTTTTCAATAGATCCGATTCAGAAGAAAACAACTTGGATAAATGCCTTAAAAAGGGGTTTCAGTTCAAACGTGGGTCTTATTCAAACTCGATCTTATCAAGATGATTTACTATCCGAAATCTTTTCCAATAAGAACCAGGAAATGTTTCATCGTATTCAAGATTGGTTTGTAACCAAAAGTTTCAAAAACATACTTGGAAACGAGGGCATAGATGGGAGGAGTACCCTTTCAAATTCATCTAAAGAGGAACAGAAGATTAAACCATCACCGCATTTTAATGAACCTGCTAAAAAGCAGGAGATGTATAGGATCTCTCAAATAGATAGTATTTTGTCAAAATGGGATTTGTTCAAAACATATATGCCATGGTTTTTTACCTCTGCATGGTGTAAATATCTTGAAAATATGCTTTTATATACTTTTCCAGAGATATTACTACATGGCAGTAATCCATTTGTTTCTATTTTGCAAGATATTAAGCATAATATTATGCTTAAATGGAATATATTGTGGGAACTTTCTCATCCATTATGGGAACCTATCAAATGGAAATTGAGAACGAATCTAACCAATCTTTTGAATTTTAGATTCAGAACGACTCTTATTAATAATTTTTTATCTTCCTGCGAGGATTGTTTCATAGAGGAAACTAGTGATCGAGAATGGACACATCTGAGATTACTAAATGCTCGGAGGTATGAATATGGATTCTTATCCCTTTTTTCGTTCTTACGTATTCTATTCTTCGATATTTTAAAGTGATTTATTCCGCCTTTATCAATTTAAAGATAGACTTTGAACTCATCCAGTATTTAGAGGATCCATCATACGTGATAGAGTTGCGAAAACTGATAAATCCTCCCGTGTATAATTACCTTCTCTATTATATAGACATAGAAAGTCTTCCTTCTACGAAGAGGAAGAGGAAGAATAGAAAGCTCAATTTGCTTATAACTATAATAAGAGAGTTGAACGGATTGTGCTCTAGCATGGATATCTCCGAAAAAGAGATGGAAATACTAGTTCAGTTTCTAATGACGGAAAAAACCTTTCTCAATTTGAATCAAATATGACTGTAAGTCATATTTTCCTCAAGAAGGAATTTGGAGATCAAATCACTGGACAGCCGGGGCTTATTCACTTACGATATTTGGCCCACACTTATCAAAAAGGTCTAATGAATTACGAGTTAAATCCGTTTTGTTTAGCAGAAAACCGGATATTCCTTGCTTTTTATCAGAAGATTACCTCTTCACAAATATTGTGTCAACCCAACCCCAAAATGCCTTTCTCATTCCACTCAGGATCATTATTTTCCAAAGGGATTTTACTTATGGGTCCTATGGGAACTGGCCGATCCTATTTGATCAAAAGTCTAGCAGCAGACTCATATGTTCCTTTAATAAGAATATCTCTGAAGAAGCTCTTGTATGGTAAGTTTTTATATTACCCTGATCCTGGACGTATCCCTACTGAGTTTAATACTTTTTGGAGAGACACAATAGACCATTTCCATATTACCTTCGAATTGGCGAAAAGAATGTCTCCTTGTATAATATGGATTCCAAACATTCATGAACTGAATGTCAATGACACAATTACCCATTTATTTGGTTTAGGCTTCACTGACTCTTTTCTTGGTTTATTATTGAACTATATTTCTAGGGGTGGTGAGAAAGATTCTATTAGAAATATTCTTTTTATTGCTTCGACTCATATCCCCCAAAGAGTGGATCCAGCTCTAATAGCTCCAAATCGATTAGATAGCTCGATCAATATTCGAATGCTTGTTATCCCACAGCGACAAAGGGAATTTCCTATTCTTTTATGTAGCAAGGGATTATACTCGGAAAGAGAGGTATCCTGTCCCGATGAATTTGGATCTATAACCATAGATTCTGATGCACGAGATCTAGCAGCACTGGCCAATGAAGCCTTAATAACTAGTATTACCCGAAAGAAATCAGTTATAGACACTATTACAATTCGATACGCTATTTATAGTCAAATTTGTCATCTTCAATCTATGGATAATCAGGTTGGATCCGGTCAAAATGACGAAAGACTTATCTACAAAGTAGGAAAGGCTGTTATACAAAATACGCTTAGAAGGAATTCTCCCATGAATCCTCTATCTACCAAAAGGAATTATGGAAGAAAAGGTTTTGTTATTTGTCCGAATGGTATTTAGAACCTTCGATTGCCGAAACAACTATGAAGGAATTGACCATACTTCCCCATATTTTAGGTTGCTTGGCCGGATCAGCGGCTCGAGATTCTTGGTCTATATCGGAACGAAATAGAGAGAATTTGATTCCTCTCGATAAATTCGCTGAGCATGATCTTGATCTAGCTTCTAGTCTTTTAGAAAGTATTCTGGTGGAGTTTCCATTTTCTAGGTTAGGAATATGTCGGGGTAAGTCCGATAAGGATCAGAGTAAGTTCGATAAGGATCAAATCACATTTGTTCCTCAACCCAAAATGAGAAATAATCATATGATACGATTTCTGGAAGAATATGAATTGAAGTTTACTCTCGCCACAAAAAAAATGTATAGGGATATGGATATGGATGAAGAATTAATAAAGAGCGTAGTTTGGACTCCTAGGACCTGGCGTCTTAGTTTTCTTCGCAGTAATCGATTCGATCATACAAAAACACCCAATTCATTGGGATCTTTGTATCGGTTCGGATCGAAGAAAAAAGCGCAGATAGAAAGATCGAAATTTGCTAGACAATATCCGAGGCAATATAAATCCTCGGAGAAACCCACGTTCTGTCGAGGAAAACGATTTCTTTGGGATCCCTTCCTATTTCAAGAGCAGCGCCCTGTGTTTTCACGCCGAGAATTCTTCGCAGACGAAGAACTGCTGAAAAGGCTTTATATTACTTATGGTTCAAGGAGATTACTAGCAAAACCTAATTTTTTCCCTAAACAAAGTTTCCAAAGTGCTTTTCATAGATATGATTCAAAATACCGGATCAATCCGGGTTTGATCATGAATTCGTGGAAACCATTGTCTCTTAGACATAGACATATCGAGCATTTCAAACACATTCAAGAAATTGGTATCCACTTGGAACGTATACAGCCATATTCTTCTCCATATTTATATAAATGTTGGTTGATCGAAAATTCGAGAGAAAGGGTTGACCGCTTCCAATCGTTAATTCATCGCCAAAAAAGATGGCTCGGAACCAATAGTTTATTATCTAATGAATCTTTTCTTTATAATACTCTATTCGAGAGTTATCAATATTTTTCAAATCTGTTCCTATCTAACAGAGTGTTATTGGATCAAATTACAAAGACATTGTTGGAGAAGGAATGTCTTTTTCCGAATGAAATTGAACACTCAATTTATACAACAGGATTAAGATTTGATATCAGCTGGGAGAATCTGGAATGAAGTAAAAGAAAATTGACCGGGCAGTAGGGTCGTGGGAATCAATGAGAGGTTCTGTTCTATATATGCTCCAATTTAAGATCCTATAATGAATCCTTTCTTGGTATTGTACAAATATAGTAAGTATGTTGGAGGAAAAAAAAAAGACTTGATAGATCTTTAATTTGAAGATAGGTTCCTCACTCCGAGATTTCGACCATGTAAGAGTAAGAATAGTAAAGACAAGCCAATTTTCTTGAACTTAATGAGAGAGATATTCTCTACTAGACTATGCTTACTCCTTATTTCCTCTATTTTGGTTCTAGCATTCTTTTTCCCACACTATTCGGAAGAGAGGAAAGGATAGAGTCACAGGATCCGACATGGATATAGTTGTTGAGGTTCGGTCGTAATTCGTGGATCTTGCAAGATCTTGAGAGAGGTGGTATATGGTCAATCTATGTATCGATCTTCTCAATCTGTGGCCTTAATGAAATATACCTTATAATACGAGGGTGGATTCCGAATGGACTCCTCATTAGGTAGAGAAGATCTGATCCTACCTGTGATCCATTGTCCTATTCCAACAGCGTTAACTTGTAGGTAATCGTCGGAATACCTCGTATAAACAGAGAATATATCCCAATATATTGAGAGACTCTCGTACGAGATTTGCTATTGAATTACTCATTCAATAAGCATGAGCAATATTATGCCTTGAAGAGGACTCGAACCTCCACGCTCTTAAGCACGAGATTTTGAGTCTCGCGTGTCTACCATTTCACCATCAAGGCATCCCAAAAGTGAATTCTATTCCATGCATATATATATATGAAAAAATATTCTGATCTATGAATATAGAATATATGTTATAGATAGCGTATTCAAGTATTGATATAGATTGGTCATATAGGTTCATCATATATCATCCAATTTTATTTTTATTTTCATTATCTGAAGGAGATTTCACATACATAAAGAAGACGACTGAACATCCTTTCTTTTTCAATTCAATAGAAACCTAAAAAATTGAATATGGTACAAAATAACAATATGTCAAGGATCCTATCCATTCTATATGTGCATATATATCCATTGCTATGCGTTTAGCGGCTGGAGCAGCTATTTTGGAACGAAAGAAAAGCAACGACTGGAATGATAGAGTTTTCGAAAATAGGACCCCTCACTCCTTTCTCTCATTCAGAACCGTGCATGGGACTCGAACCTCGCGCGGTTCCTAAGTGATAAAGAAGGAAGAAAATAATAAATTGATTCCTTTTTTATTACCTTCCTCGCGTATGTATAAGACCAAATCTATTGAATCAATAGAAAGTATTACCAATCCCTAAAATATCTTTGTTCATTCAAAGATATTAGTTGTTTCTGACCTTGCTTTACCCTAATTGTGATTTTACCGAAAAAAAAAAAATTAAATTTTTTTTTTCGGTAAAAGTGATGTATTGGTCCGAGTGGAGGTAGGGGTAACAGTCCTTTTCTTTCTCTTTTCCACATGTCCATAGAGTTTTTAGAGATAGAAACATTTCTAAAAAGAAAGATGGATATCTATTCACTCTATTTTATTAGAGAGGTAATAATTTGTAAAATGAATTGCACTTCTTCATAAGGGGTCCATTGATTAAAAGAGACTGGAAAAAGTTCGGATCCAATTCCTACAGTTATGGATATAAGCGCAATCCAAATTCCTGGAGAGTGATACATTTGTGTATCTATAAGATCATTTACTATTTCTTGAAGCTCAGCTCTATCTTTCCCCTGGAGAGACCATATAGCCAAGAAAGACCATAAGCCAGAATGGAATAAAAGCAAATGAAACTATTTCAAACGATCTCAGGGTATAATTGAAAATGAAGTTTTCACTTTGTACATGTTAGATCATAAATTAGTAATTTATTTCAATCTCCGAAAGAGTAGAAACAGTTTCTAACTTCCAATTTTAGGAGATTTACATAATCCTCATGAATAGGATCGAATATTCCTCCATAATCTATCTCCTTTTTCCTTAAGGAAGCCTCCCAAGAGGACTTAGATCTATCTATTATTTAAGTTCTTTCCTTCTTCTTTTTTCTCTTTTGTTCCAATAAAAATATTGCCCGATCTGAATGGGAATCAATTTCGAATTTATCAGAATATGTAAATCCACTATATAGATAGGTAGATCTCGATCCTGCTTATGAGTTAACGAAAATGTGCAAAAGCTCTATTGGCTTCTGCCATTCTATGAGTCTCTTCCTTTTTGCGTATAGCATTGCCATTCCCTCTAGCAGCATCCATTAATTCGTGACTCAATTTGAATTTCATATTTCGACCCAGACGTTTTCGAGATGCCCCTAATAACCAACGAATGGCAAGTACTTTTCCTTGGGTTGATCTTATCCCAGTGGGAACTCGATAAGTCGATCCACCCACACGTCTTGCTTTTACTGTTACATTGGGAGTTACTCTACGTATTGCTTGGCGTAGAACAGATAGTGGATTTTTCTCCGTCTTTTGTTGAATATTTTTGATGGCTCGATAAAGAATTCGATAAGCTAATGATTTTTTTCCGTTTTTCAGAATACGGTTAACCACCATGTTAACTAATCGATTATGATAAATAGGATCGGATTTTGCAGTTTTTTTTTCTGCAGTACTTCGCCGTGACATGAGTGTGAAAAAGGTTTAAGAATATATTTCATAAAGGCTGAAAATCATTTATTTTGGCTTTTTGACTCCATATTGTAGGGTGGATCTCAAAAGGTATGAAAGATCTCCCTCCAAACCGTACATACGACTTTCGTCGAATACGGCTTTCCACATGATTCTATCTGCATAGATGAGATATATTATTTATGCATATAATTCTGTTTACTCACTCTCGATTGAGTATCCGTTCCCTTTCTTTCTTTTGCTATGATTGGAAATCCTGTATTTTACATATCTATACGATCAAGTCCTTAGGTTTACAAAATAGTGTATAAAAAGTGTTTCAAATCATTGCTATTTGACTTGAACCCGTTCTAAAAAGGTCAAGGTATTTTTAATTTTCTGTTGAAACAATCAGGGAAAACTTCGAAAATGATTTCGATATTAAACCTTGGACATATAATAGTTCCAAATCTCCTGAAAAATAAGATCGTTTTTTTCCACGGTAGCCTGCTCTAGTCCCCTGACAAAACGTTCGTTATTAGGTTAGATATATACTTAACATGTTCCTAGCAATTCACATGGCATCATCATGAAATGATACAAGTATTAGATAAGTAAGAATATACAACGCACTAGAACGCCCTTGACTTAGAGACTATGTTTAGGCATTCCGGCGTAGTTTATGAGTTGTTAGTTTGTCTTATTTGTTTTCCCCAAAGTCTGATAGCCATTTCCCAAAGTTAGAGGGTCTTATACCTCTATGTATGGCTGGAATGTTTGATTTCTATGTATTAATTAGCTTATAGTTATACTTAGCATGATTAATGGCTTTCTATTACATGTTTATGTCTACTATTAACTAGTTACACCCGAAATCCCTTGTCTTTCACCAACTTACTGTCCATTTAATCCATTTTTCCCAGAGATCCCTTCTACCGTGAATCAAATCGGCCCTACAGCAGCTTTCCATCATCACTTCATAGCTTCCTTGACCTGTTTGACCCCATAGCCCAATTTATCTACATCTTGTTATCCAGTTTATGTATTTGATCAGTTTCATCCCTCACAAACTTAAAAACTAAAAAAACCAAAAAACACACTTCATAACTAGCCTAATATCAGAACATCACAAGTAAACACACCGACATCTTTTGCACTTATAGAGAGAGCCCTCTCTGAGTCCAGGAAGGCTAGGTCCTTGGGCTCCAAAGCTTGGTTTGATGTTACATCGTCATTTGGCTAGCCAATCGGCCAAATCACGGGACCCTAACACAATCAAAAGCCAAAAGCAATCGAAAGAGACAAAAATAACTCCAACTACCTCCCCAGTGGAGTTTCCAGTTTGTTCGAGAGGTAAATCCCCTCTGCGGACAGAGGCGATCCCTACTAGCCCAGATCGATTCTAGCAACAATCAGGTCACATAGTGACTCAGGTTCCTAGTTACAAAACGACAACAATCATAACGAATTGACTTCCTCAAATCCTACGCAGTGGTCGTTGAAGAAAGGATGAAGATTTCCATCCCTTGCTTGGCAGATCACGATTCTTCCGTTTAACACATCCGAACACCTGCACACATGCAAAGGATACAACTACATACAACGTAAAATCTAAATCCTGTAACCATACATCAGTCAGAGAGGATGTAATTCATTGCATATAGAAATAGACACATGAATAGAACCATAATCAAAGTCGATTATCATTAAAATAACAAAGGAAAGATACAACCCAAAGCTCTGACACTTGATCTTCCTTCGGTGGGGCTGACAGCGGAGCACGTCTCAACAAAGCTTGTCGGAAATGGGACAAAGCTCTCTCTCTTCGGCTTGGCTCTCAAAAGCTGTCTGGCTATAGTCTCCTTGCTACAAGTTCAACTAGATTGCTAAGGGTGAAGGCAAGCTTTTATAGATGGAGGAAGGGTAGTTGGGATCCCTACAATCATGGGATTGGCCCTATCTCTAAGGAAGCTTCCATGATAGGTGGAAAACCAGTTCCCATACATGGAGATCTGGAGCCAAACCACCCAACTCATTGTAGTGACTCGTTCAGGAGTTTGTTGGAATCAAACTTCCGCCATTTATTTTAAAAAAAATTCCTTATTAAGCTTGGCATGAGTGAGACACAGGGAAAGAGCACCAATTGGTGCGCCCTCTATGGTGGATTTCCCCCATTGGCGCGAGGGCTGAACTGACTAGTCGTGCCAAGGAAAAAAGATCTGTTTTTAGGGTTTTTCAAAGGAAACTTTCTTCAGAGGAATGCTTGTACTTGTCAAAGGGGATGCCATGAAAGTGGTTTCAGGTCATGTCACTGCTCACAGGTCAGAGGAAACGCCCTCCAATGTGTGGGACAGGGGATTGCAGGGACGGTAACAAAATGATGTGTAACACTCGTGCATATGGTGCATGGAGTAAAGGTACTTAGTGAGTAGATGGTGT